>JAUZNJ010003152.1:0-18589 GCA_034780135.1 Jordanella pulchra | reverse complement strand
GAAAGAAAGAAAGAAAGAAAGAAAGAAAGAAAGAAAGAAAAAAAAGAAAGAAAGAAAGAAAGAAAGAAAGAAAGAAATTAGTAAGTGCATTTTACATTTCAGTTATAAATCCAAGTTGTTTTTTTATTAAGCTGCAATAAGTGAAGATGTTTTGCTGATTGGTAAAGCATGAATGGGCTGACAGATTAAGAGGATCTAATGTCTTCTTCAGGAATGTTCCTGTTATCCAGAGTAAAACCTGTGGACACATTTATCAAGCTTGGCTTTGACTGGCTCCGTTTTTTCTTAGCATCTATAGAGCAGAAATACTTTGTTTTTTTACGGCTGAATAAGTCATCTGCCTATGTTCTAGTTGGACCCTTGTGCCCATGATGATAAATTTAATCCTGTTCCCAACAGCCAGAGCACATCCTGCACTATGTAAACAACTCTGAACCATTCATACGGT
The DNA here is from genome assembly GCA_034780135.1 of Jordanella pulchra. Lineage (NCBI taxonomy): Eukaryota > Metazoa > Chordata > Actinopteri > Cyprinodontiformes > Cyprinodontidae > Jordanella > Jordanella pulchra. Next base: position 18,141 of record JAUZNJ010003152.1, on the reverse strand, counting down.
CATAGTAAAAAGTGGGTGGAATGAGCGACACGCCCCCCTCGGGCCGACCCATATACACCACGTGACCCGTGTTTGCGCTTGACTGGCTCCTAAGAGGGCGGTTGTGCGTGACGTCAGCGGGGAACGATACAAAACACTCCGCGAAAGTAAGGCTCTCTCAGAGAAGTGACAGCCCACAGAGATCCCACTGACAGCGTGACAGCAGTCAGCAAATCCAGCTAAGATTTGGTTTTACTTCAGGACTTGCAGAGCGAAACATCTGCAGAGGGCGCGTGCAGCTGAGTTTTCTCCTCAGTGGGTTTCTTTCTTTTCTTTTTTTTGTTTAGTTTCTTACAACAAAGTTTTTAATTCTCTAACCACGTGGACAAACCAACAGAGTTCATGTGTGACATATACAGCCTGGACTCTCATTGCGTGTCCCCACAATGCAACATGAGTTGGGCGATGGAGCCTGCTAACTTCTACGAGAATAATAAGTTGGGGGGCCCGCAGCTGGGGGTCTGCAAGCCGGGCAGCAGGACTGACGGCCACAGCGAGGAGAGCACTATGGTGGAGCTGAGCACCATGTACGAAGACGAGAGCGCTATCGACTTCAGTCAGTACATCGAGTCCATGACGTCGGTGCCGAATCTGGAGCTTTGCAACGATGAGCTCTTCCTCGACCTGTTCAACACCGTGAAGCAGGAGAAGCCGGACTTCTACAACCTGCAGAGCGCCGTGCTGCCCGGCGGCATGCAGCAGCAGCAGCAGCAGCAGCAGTCGCTGCTGTCCACAGTCTACGCCAAGCAGGACGGCGCACCGGAGAAGGCGACGTTCTGCGCACCCATCAAACAGGAGTCCGACTGGAGTGACAGCGACATGTCCTCATCCTTACCTTCCCAGATCGAGACTTGCGCCCAGACCTCAGTCAGCCTCCCGACGGGACAGCCGACTCCTCCGACCACCCCGGAGCCTGTGTCCGCCGTCAGCTCCGCCAGGCCGTCCCCAAGGAAGATTGGCAGAGAGAAGGGGAAGAAATCGGTGGATCGGCTCAGTGTGGAGTATCGGCAGAGGCGTGAGAGGAATAACATTGCGGTGCGAAAAAGCAGGGACAAAGCCAAGAGGCGAAACTTGGAGATGCAGCAGAAAATGATCGAACTGAGCAACGAAAACGACAAACTCCACAAAACAATCGAGCAGCTAACCAGGGAACTCACCGGACTCAGGGAGTTCTTCAAACAGATGCCCAACGCCTCGTTCCCAGGCTCAGCCAGCGCAGAGAGCCGGTGACACATTGGATCTTCTATGAACTGAGACTTTTAGAAGACATACCTCAGCAGACACTTGTCTTTACCATCTGTACCAGATGTATTAAGCTTACCATAATGGCACTGGAAAATAATGTTGTTGCTGCCATATTTTTTTTGTGGGATGTTTCTCTGTATTAAATTATTTTACCACTGCATCTTACATGTCATGTCTGATATGGTACATGTTTTATAATTTCTAACTTTGTATAAGAGCCAGAGCATGATCTTTTATAATAGTTTGTATAAACCTTTAAACGTGTTCATGAATCTTTAATAAAGAAAGAATAACGTGTAAAGATTGTGGTCTGAGTAGTCTCTCTGATAATTTGTGTTAAAGGAAATGCAACAGGAAACAGAAAGCAAAAGTCAGCAAAAATAACCCATTTTATTGAAAAGTCAGTTATTTTTCTTTAAATACATAAAGGTTATTGAAAGCCAAAGTCAAAATTCAGGCTCAGTCCAGTTAATGATCCACATGGGCTGGTTTGACAGCCTGCATGCCACTGGTCTACCCCTGGGCTGTCAACTCCTGCTGCACAGGATCACATATCATTAACACAAACAAGACCTTGTCTTTTAGCAACCCCCTTCTTTTCAGAACAGCCTCAACCTGTCAGAGGAGGCCTTCGGAAGGGGGAGTGGAGGATAAACTGGCTCAGACCAAGGCCCAGTGTGCAGATTGCTGGAGCCAGCCAAAGTCTGAGGATTGCTATCAGCAACCTAGGCAGATCTCTTCCAGGCCCATCCAGAGGGCAGGCTTCCTGGTGACGACTCTGACATAAATGGGGATAGGACCCACCTCTTTTCCTAAGACACTCTCCACATCGTACCCTTGGAGCTGAAGTGAGAGGATCGATTACATGCAAATCTCTTAGAATACATTTCATGCAAGCCGAAATAATAGTTCCACATTCTAATAAAGCATGCATATAACCTTTGCAATATTCACATCGAACAAGTCAAAATGTAAATAAGAACTATTCACATGTTTTGCATGAAGGGCATTAATGCAAACAGAAGAATTGCTCCTCCACCTACAGTTTATGTAAGCATCGAATAACAGCATGCTAACTCAAAATCCTCCAAACAAGAGAGGGAGGAGTATTGTGTTTTTAATCTGTCAGCGAATATTATCAATAACCAACCCAGTCATTTCAGCCAACAAAGAAAAGCCTTTATCACAGTGACAGGAACAGATGAGTGTGCATTAAGGACATATTGACATAATAAAAAAGAATAAATGTACCTTGTATCTTAGCACAGACTTATGTAACAGTTTGATAGGTAAACTTACCTCATCGCTTTCCAGCGTGGGCGTGTTCAGGACACACAGGATGGTCTTTTGCTGCAGCTATGTGGAAGATTCGAGGATTTCAGAGTCAGTAATTCCTTTTTAATTGTCTGCATTGTAAATTAAAATAAAAAGAACGGCTGCACAAGCAGGCTGTGGTCTCTCTGCTGGTTTAAGGTTGGAAGGGGGTTTACAATGCAAGCAGGCTGATAAGATCACTGATAACTTTTGCTGGTTGTCTCACTTAATGTTTCTGATCTTAGCCCCACCAAGTTGTCTATGATTAATTAACAGTTGGACAAATGTACACATTTCAGGACTTTGTGTCCCACTGCAGATCATCAGCTCTTTATGAGTGAGATTTATAAAGAGGCAATCGGGAAAACATGAAAGGATTCTGTGCATCATTCATTGATCAGCAGAGATGACTGTCTGGTCAAAGGTTTTATCTTAACATTTTTTTTATTTTTAACCAAAGGAAAAAGGTCAGCAGAACACAAAACACACTTATTTGCGATTGTACTGTAATAAGAGAAGTTTGAACCAACATTTTTGGTAAAACAATACAGGAAAAAATAAAATTAAAAACAAAAAAAGAAGAACTAAAGAGTATTGTACTTCTGTATTCAGGCCCTTTTCTCACACATCCATAAATAAAACCCAGTGCAATGGACTGAATGTGATTTAGTCTCTGCATGAATACAGCTGTTCAGCAAGAGTCTCAGAAGATTATTTAACATCGGTGAACAAAAAGGGAGGAAAACCAATAAATACAGCAGACAGGTTAGTGATAAAGATAAAGCATATTATAGTAGAGAATATGTCACCACCACATCTGATCCAAGACTTAGACTGACAGCCATGATGTGGATGGTAATGCTGGTGGAGCATCGGATATCAACAGCCCAGGTGGAAGAAGATAACATATAACAAATGCCTTTTACAGAAAACTAGCATGTCTTTTGCAGCCTCTATGAAAGATAATAGACCAGCAAGATAATAGACAACAGGGATGCAATGAAAGTAGGGGCGTTCCATCCCGACATTAATATCGGAAATCTTTTCGATATTAGCTGAAAACAAAAGGAATATATCTCTCTGCATCTCAAATCTGCAATGTAAGCAGGCTAATAAAAACTCCCTGCATTTGTTCAAAGTCTTTTTAACCCCTTGGTTAAAAATACAAGAGTCTGTTCTCATATTTTTTGACTTTCTCTAAGTAATATACCTTGATCACAGCTTTTTTAATATTCTACACAGTAAAACAATCAATGAAATTATGAACGACTCATATGGTATTGGGTCAATATCTGTATCGGTCAATACTTGAAGCTGAATGAAAGGCTGAAGATCAAAACATTTTCATTTCTTTGAATTCTACAATCAACTTTAAGACCTAAATCTATTTTAACTTGTGCAGCAGAACTTTCTACTTGCCGTTTACAATTTGCATCAAACTAGAGTCATATTGCAGAATCAGAGCACAAAAGCCCCATTTCTAGATGGACAGAAGTGAGCAGACCTATCCCAAACATTATACAGCAGTGAAAAATGAAAATCACAACAAAATACATACAAGGTTGTGGTTGTAATAAGATAAAATGGTTCCAGAGGCTTTGCATCAATTTGAACGGGGCAACTGTTTAACAGACGGGCAGAAACAGTTTGAATAAACTAGCTCACTACACTATTAAAATCAGTTTAAACTAAATTAGCAAACAACATAAGATGATGACCCTTTAACAGCAGGCGAGAGAAAACAGCCACCACACATCGAGCCGTTATTTTGGCGGATACGAATACACCTCCTCTTTGCATTCGCCATGTTGTCATCAAATAGAGGGTTACTGCAGGTGTTACAAATGACATTAAAGGTTCTGTCTTATTAACTGAAAGGGCTTTAATTGATGAGATTAGCAACACCTGTGAGCACCAACCGCCTCGTGTCAAATAGCTTTAAGATGGATGTTTTGTGTAAATAGAAGGCAGGAAGCCAACTTGGGCCTTACATGTAAGATAAACCTGTAGTTATTAGAGGCCTTTGTGGATGAGCTCCTTCTCTTACCTCCCTAAAAACAATCTAAGTTTTAGCAAACAGATTTTCTGGATAAATTGCAACAAACCAAAAATGTATCTATTAGTTTTACATTGTGGATGAAATGAGACAGTTAAAAAATCTATAATTGGTAGGCTAATTATGTTTTTTCCTTCTTGTCTCAAAGTTAGTCTTCATACCCCAAAAAAGTCTATGTTAGAAAAAGCTTTTTTGTTTGACCAGTTTTAGCACAATTTATAATCAAATCCAGTCCAGATTATTTAGAAAGCCAATAAAGCATTTGTTAATCTAGAGCTTTATTTTAAATAATAGCAGAAACTGACCAATAAGGTTGATTGGACATTGTTCAAGTAGTGTGCAAATAAATGTACTGGAAATGCAAAAAGCCAATAGTTTGCTCAGTTTGGGTAAAACCGAAAGATCAAATCTGTTTTATTCCTCCAGGTCATGCCACTTTGGGTGATGGGTTTTATGTTTGTGTGGACTGAAGCAGAGAGCTTCCCTAATTTAGTTTTTGTCTTTTTCAGATCTAAACCATGTTGATGGTTGCTATTTCTCGACCCTGAATTTGAAAGCAGTTCGCACCGGTGTAAACATAGTTCTTTAAAACATTTATATTTCTGACTCGAACTCTTAGCTCTTCCTTGTTCTCACCTTAACTTTTAAGGTGCAGTTGCTCAGTGAGGAGGAGCTGAGGAAAACCTCCAGCTGAACCTTCGTTTCCGGCTTATCCAACGTCGTTTTACAGGAGACACAGTAAAATTTCTGACTGTGGGAAGAAAAACAAACAAAAAAGTTAAGAGTTGACACTGTGAGATGCATGATGTTGGACTCGTAAATAAAAACTTACGGCGTTCCTGTTGACAACTCCAAATCGTCACTTCCACAGAGACTGCAAACTGGCCAGGAGTAAGCTGTATTCTCATCTACACCAACAATAACCCCTGATAAAGAGAAGCAAAATGTCAAATCGATCAACTCTTATAGGCAATTAGTGGTTTTAATCTTTCTTAAAATAAATCTGCATTAATTTTGTATAAAACTAAACAAGAGGAACACTGATAGACGATCTACACATTGGTTTTAAAGTGTTTGTATGTTTATGACAGGGTGTAGGAGATAACAGCATCCTCTTGAATTTTATCAAAGATGGCAGCGATTAAAAGCAGCAGAAATGTGTTCCCTGTCTAAAAAAAAAACTTGTTCAAAAACCACAGCTGCTGCCCTACCACTGCAAACTTGGAGCTTTAAACAGGATACCAAAAGTAAAAGCTGATAAGAAATTACTCGACTTTTTTTTCTTTAGCTTGTCTTACTTGCTTTGCTCATAATTTCCAGAAGGTACATTTTTTGCACAAGTGCAAACAGTGTGTTTTATTTTCATTGGACCACCTGATCAAACATGGGCGGCCAGAGAGGCCAAAGCCGAGTGGGTTCATGATGTGATCTTTGCTCTCAGATGTGACATGAAGGCAGCAGATGCAGATTATTATCTGCTGCAGGCTTCGAAACCGCATTTACATAATTAGAAAGCATCAAAAGAGAAAGCTTTTTATGCAGCATTTCAGTGGGATTTGAAGCAGATGAGTAGGAAGACTAAAACATATTAGAAAACATTTTCTTGTACTATTTATGAGCAGATGATTAAGGGAGAAACTTAAAAAAATGTTGAAAATAAATACTGCTTGCATCCAAAAACAGAATTAATGAAAACTAAGATATTGTAACAGATGTTAGAAGATTCATTGGGGGTGAGTGCATCATGTTTCTGCAAAAATAATGTGAGAATGGACGCAAATCCGATTATATTTCATGGTGGTTTTATTTTACATTGTCTCACACAATGATACCCTGAGGACAAAGACTAAACAACAAAAAAATCACATCACAGAGCCTGGAAGCAAGATCAAAGCATTCTGTGGTGCTGTAAACTTGCTAAAACATTAAAATCAAATATGTTTTTCTTTGTTTTTCCACAAAGACGTTGGGCCTGCTTAGCAGAAACCAAAGGAGAAGACTTGCATGGAAAACCACAGAACTGAGAGAGAGGCTGAGACAAACCTGTGAGAGTACAGAGGGAGTTGGGTGTGGTCTCCATACTCAAGGAATCCAGTCTGAGAGGCTGGGGCAGGGTCTTCACCTGGGCTTCAGAGAGATACTGGGAGAGCAGGTCTTGCCTTGCAGTGGTCTCTATACTGCTCTCTTGTACCAGAGACACCTCAATGACCGACTGCTCCGCACAGAGGAGAACACCTAAATATGAAAATAGGGCAAATACACTTTAATGCAAAAGAAATATACTCTGAAAGTTATTTAGAAATATATCAACTATGATTTCTCAAAGAAAGATGAAAATCAATTAACAATAATACAGAAGCAATGAACTACAGAAAACATTTTACATTAATACAAACCTTGATTCAAAAGTGCATTAAGGTACAAAAGTACATTGAAATCTGAATGTTTTAACCAAACGTAAATAACTGCCGTTTAACCATTACAAGAAAGCGAAGGAACGTTTTTTTTTTTTGTTTATCACATTACTCTATTAAATGAAACTTCAATATTTCCCATAAATGTGGCTTTTGAGGTTGTATGTTTCAAACTAACTTTGCTAGGTTGCAGAGTTTTAGGGAAATAAGAAGTTGCACAAGTCAATGTGCATCCGGTGAGTAACATCCACTCCCTAAAGTTTTCCAAAAAAAAGTGTGGTTTGAAGTTTATTTGCTCTGATCAAATGTATAAAAAAAAAAAAGAAAAAAAGGAAAGAGGAAGCTACTTTCTGGATCAAAAATAAGGTGTAATAAGGAATAGTCCCAGCATTATATTTCAATTACTGCAGTTTTGACTTCTTGATAAATCCTCTTTCAAACTCAGGGAAACTGAATGAGGCTAGGAATGTTTAATCTTCTAGAAATCAATTTTCCTGGACTTTTTGGAGTTCTCGTTTCTTTTCCTCTGTTCATTTTTCATGTGTGCTTTTCCTACAACAGCACAAACCTAAGATGTTTATAAAAAATTGCATCAAATAATGTGTCTGTTTGCTGGTTTACAACCTGATTTAGGATGAAGGGGGGTTCCTGTTAGCAGAATGAATAATAAATGATAAAAATAGTAACAAATAGATAGCCGGTAACTCTGTCACAGCAGCTACACATCATAGCTTACTCATAATCAAACTGTATGATAAGAGGCGTCTGCAACAGGCTTTGAAAGAATCTATCGAAGCAGAGCCACTGTTGATTCGCTTTCTAACTTAGGAAGAGAACGAGCTGCAGTTGTGATTTAAACCCGGTGTTAAACAAACACAAACATGACTTTATTTTTTTTCTGAAAAGGAATTATAACCAATTAAAGGAGAAAATGTTTAACTTTCAATCTTATTTTTAGGAATTAAATCCTGCAAAATGTGTCCTTAAGGGGTTTAAACTTAAATGTAAACATTCACATTAGGAAATTGTTTCTTTCAAACTTAGAATCTGTTAAAAATTCAGAATAGTTGACTTGAGGCTGTTTTTTTATTGCCACAGTGTTTAAAGTCTTAAACTCTAAAATCTTAAAGTCTTCCCGTATGGATAATAACAAAACAATATTTACTGCAAATTACTTATTAAAAATGACAATTTTAGTGATAAAGAGATGTTGACTTAAACAAGTATATAAGGTGCAGGATATGAGAAAAATAATCACATCCCTCCAGCATTTTGTACCGCTTGGTTTTTGATCCTTTTGCACATGTCATGCAGGCTTTTATTATCAGACATCAAAGTACATTAGAAAGCCTAATCTAACGAAGGGATTTGTCATAAAACTGTGAAAGCAGGTCCATCTCTGACTTTCCACACACATTAGAGCTTTTAAATACTAGCAAAAACCAAAGTAGGTAAAGACTGAAACTCACCGGGGCCGACATAAAGAATCTTAAAATGAGTGTCAAACATCCACCATTCTGAAAGCCGAATTACATGGAGCTACATGATAGGTTATCAGTTTTGCTTTATTTTCCAGCTTACAGTATCGCTGGCTGTAGAAAAATGTCTTCAATAAAATCCTGGTATGAGGGCTGCATTCTACATTCCCTCAGAGGCATAATACTGGCAGGGTGACTTTATTTCTCTATGAGGTCTCGCCTTTCCAGAAATCACAGAGATATGAAGATATGAAGAATCCTGGCTCCATGTGTCTTTTGATAGAGGCTTAAGTTTGAGGTTAAAATCTGGACTGACTTTACGTCAAAAGTAAATTGTGTCATCTTATTGGTGAAAATATAGATTGTTGTTTATTTTCATGAGTGGATTCTTGCTCTCCCACTGTCACTGGAAGGCAGGAGGAGTGACCCTTTCAGTGTCAGGGAAAGTAATCTAGATTAGGTTCTTGGGGAACAATGATCAAGATTACACATCAAGATGCATAAAGTTAAAAATGTTTATGCGTTTTTTTTTTTGTTTTTTTTTTTTTTACAAAGGTGGGTAGTAGCTACATGTGGCCTGGTGCTCTATTGAGCTGTGACACTATTGTTGGGGGGGGGTGGCGGCGTGGTCATCATCTGGGCCGCTGCTATCAATAACTTCCATTACAGATGATAGAGTTGGGCCTGTTTTTCAGTGTTTAGTCTTGTTTCTCTCCTAGAAATAGCCACGGGTTTAGCTTTTACTGTGACTATCTGTACGTTCTGTCTTTCATCCTTTTTGTCATGAAAACTGGCTCAGAGCTCGTCTTCTTAACTGTTTCTTTCTTAGACACCGAGCTACTTTACTCTTATTTTTTCTAACATAGAAAATATTTATATCAATCAATCAATCAAATTTTATTTGTATAGCACATTTCAGCATCAAGGCATTTCAAAGTGCTTTACATAATTAAAATAAAAACAGCATGTGACGCAAAGAGTGAGAAAGATTATAGATCAGTGCTTCTTTGTTCCTTTTTTTATGTTTACTTCTGTCTCCTTAAACCCCCAGTCGGCCTCAGCAGAAGGCCGCTCACACTGAACCTGGCTTCTTGTTAAAAGGGAGTTTTTCTTCTCTACTGTCATTGCATGTATGACTGGTGTGAGGAATTACTATAAAGTCGAAGAAACAGTGGAAATGAATACCTACTATCACTAAATGCTCATCAAGGAGGAGCAAATCCCGCAAAGTCAATAACTCGACGCAGTCAACTGGTTTTCCTTAGATTGATCATATAGTCGATTGGGTAAAATTTTTCTGTTAGATTTGCCTTGAGAGGACGTGATGTAGATTGCTGCACTATAAATACATTTATTGAACTGAAGTGGCCATTTTCCTTCTGAAATACTTAGATATAAAAAAAATACATAAAGGACTGCTAAAAACATTTTTGCTGTGTGGGTTATCCCTTATTATCAGCTCAGCTTAACTAGTTTGATCTACCCTCTAGCTGCTTTAGTGAAGTTAAATTCTTCAAACAAGACTACTTGGAATTTCACTTAAAACTAGATATTTGCATATACTGAATAAAAGATTTAAAACTTGTTTATCTAACAAAACCTGTCTCTGATGCAAGACAGTTGGAACTGCCAAATTCACTCGATTTAGTTGATGTCCAAGTATTTGGTGCAACTTTAGTAAATCTGCCTTTTGCAGCTGCATGATTATAGATATTGTTCTAAAAAACATCCAACAGTTTCCTGGATAGTGGACCCAATCTGATGGAACAACTTTAACCGAGTCAGCTTTTAGTGCTGCCTAAAACTTTGTGTTTAGAGGGAATGAAATTAGGGTTTTATGGTGGACACTTAGTAACCCAGCTTTAACTTCCTGATCGATGTCTTGAGGGGTTGTTTCAATAAATTCCTATGATTTCCTTTCCCTGTGACTTTTCATACAGTGTATTGGCCCAATTTAAAGCACAAACTCCTCTGCACTAGCTATAGAAGTAAAATGCATTAATAAATGTATCATACATTAGTAATAGACCCCATTTCGTTGTTAAAATTACTAATATTGTCACAAATCTGATAATCATAAATGTAAATCTTCCAGATTTCTCACAGTGAATGTTGCACACGCAATTCCTTGCATTGAAACATTAACATGAATAACTCGATAGGTCACAAAAAGACTACCATGTTCTTTGATGGCATCTCTGAACGACATGTTACAAACAGCAGGGGAATTCAGTGCTTCGAGGACAGAGGAAGTGAGCACACAGGAAGTGCTCACACACAGAGCCACTGTTCGCCTGCAAGGTCTCTCCGGCTGCTCCTCCTGAAGACTGGGGTCTGTCAGCACCAACCACACCTCCCTCTGGCCTACATCGCTGCTCTGAAGTCGAACCAGAACAGCACACAAAGGCAGAAATGAATTACTTAGAAACACAATGACCTACAAAGAGAATTTAAAGGAAATATTACATGACAAAAGCTTACAAAGCAGAAATAAGATGGCTATCCGCACCTTAAAAAAAGAACTGCTTTGACAAGATCACTCATTAAAGAGGCTGCACACAATGCTGGTTAACTAGGGAGATAACATGGAAAGGTGGTGTGAATGTGTGCTAAAGTCCAGCACTTTGATCTGAGCTGCTATCTCATGTTGCTCAAAGGTTAAAGTTCTCACCAATCAGTGATGAGGAATGGCCGCGCTTCGTACTGATGGCCAAACAGAGCGATAGGCGCACTGCTCTTTACGTCAGAGTTCAACCTTATCAGTTTTCTAGTTTAAATAATCTTAGCAAGATGAATGAGGGGCACAGAAGTCCTAATATTTACTCTTTTCTCTTACTAAAGTAAGATGAAGTCAATTTTTATATGGTTTGAGGTGAAGGAAAAGAAATACCTGCATTCTCTTATATAAAACCGTGGCGATAAAACTGCAGCGACAGGATTGTGTCTTGCTCTGAGGGAGAAAGGAGTTACTATATATTTAGACTGTATATGCCAGTGGTCTAGTGCGAGTAGTGAGATTAAGTTCTCACCTGCAGTATGTCTCGTAGGGTCTGCTGTGTGGGTTGAAGGTACAGCGGTGAACTCGTTTGCCCTCGAGTGACCTCAACTGAACTCTGTTGACCCGACAGTAGGTAGTAGAAACTTGGAGGTGGACCTTGAGACCTGATTTCCTGCAGGCGGGGGACACTCGATTTCTACATGTTAGAGAGAAAGCTGGAGTTTTATTTTTCTCCTTTGAAAGAATTTCAGAAATGATACTGAATGAAATTAAAGTCCAACAGTGGTGTTTGGTAAATTCCTTTTCCCACATATACGTGTTGTTTAGTTATTTGGATTTCCAACTGTCAGCCCTTTAAAATAACTAGAAAATTAAACCAATGCACAGGGAAATTAGAAAAGTATTGTCAAAAAGTACTAGAATTCACTAATTCCAAGTAAAAATTACACAGAAGGTTTCTAAAGACAGATATAATTACAATGTTTTTTTGTTTTTTCTTCTAGTAATATTTAACACTAGAGCTTGCAGCTGATCAATACTCAGCTTTTCAGTAAACGGCCAAGGTATAAATTACACAAACATGTGGAAGTTTGCTTATTTTATGGTCGCCCCATACACTTTGATTCACACACATTATGAGGACAGTTAGCCGCAAAATGTAACTGGTAAAAGCTGAGTGTTCACAAAGTGCTGCAAGGACAATGTACTGGATGGATACACTGAAAACACACATTACTTTATCATGTCTTTAGTAGGGTCTTAATTAATGTGACAATTTTCTGAGAAATTATATTTTGAGGTTTTTTTTTAGCTACAAGTACAAGTGATCAAAACAAACACAAATAAAATCTTTAAATAAGGAGCTGTGTGTAAAGAATCTAGTAACACACGCATCCCATCTATCTCACTGAATTTTATTATGTTCAATTCAATTCTTTTTATTTATATAGCGCCAAATCCCAACACATGTCATCTCACTTCACAGAGACAATTCATTCAAATCACACATTATATGAATCCCAATGAAAAAATATGGAGCATTACTGTTTTCCCCACTGCTTTCAAATAAAAATCTTCTTCCTTAATTTATCAGAGTAACTGAGTGCATTGTATGTGGGCTGAAATTTGTTGCCAACCTTTTGCTGCATTTTAACATGCAATCAAGAGGTATACACGGCTACAAAAGAGCTGAATAATTTGCACAGCTCCCCCTGATGAATACCCACTCCTTATATGGATAGTTGTTTTATGGGCTTTGATTTAATTAATTTATGTTACTTTTGATAGAATTAAAAACAAACACAAAAACAAATCCGTATTGAAAACAACTCTATACCATATCAAACATTCAGATGTTAGTTTCAGACATAGAGAGGCGGCCTGTTTGTGCTGTTGCCTCTGTGTTAGTGTTAATGTGCCGCTACGTCTCTTGCTTCGTTCCTGGGTGCTAATGTGAGCTCTTCAGCAGGACACCATCAGCTGCTTGTCTTTAAGAAACTGGACAATCATTCTGAATAAAACCCCAGCAAAGACCTCGGTCTGTGGCAGAGAGGGATTTAGCAAATGAATTCGAAAACTGAATGTCAGCTTCTAAAGTGATAACAAATTTTTTCTCATTACTTTTACTTTGAGAAAAAAGAATATTATTAAAGATTATTTATTTCTTTTTAATGTTAAAAGGTAACTTATGTCTTTTGTACTGAATCCAAGAATGTGCTCTCACCTTATATTCATTTCATTTAATCATATTAAATTGGGTCTCAGACTGTAACTTGGTAATAGTATTGTCAATTTATTACTATGTTAACTTTATATGATCTTTATTGTATTCTTAAAATAAAGAATCTCAGTTTAAATGTATTATATTGGCATTCAGGTCAAAGCTGATTGCTTATTTTTCTGTTGTATTAAAGAAATTTAGTAAATGCATTGTAATCTGTGTATATTTCTACGCAGTAACGAGAAAGATTTAAAAGAAAGATTTTTTGGGGACCTTTATGGACACTTCCATTAAATGATAATGCAGTTGCACATCAAAAGTATATGAAAGGTAATGAATAGCCTTTTCTCAGGGGATTAAACTATTATTACTACAATGAGAACTTACATTTGGCATACTAAGTGAGATTCCATGATCTTTTAGAGACGTCGCTGGGGGCCACAGACTGTCTATCAAGCTGAAAAGCCTGGAGTGCCTGCAAGTTAGAAACAAAAAAAATAGAAAGGAAGAGAGAGGAGGGGTACAGAAGAGGGGAGGGGAAAAAAAAAGGAGAAACTACAGAATGAGGGACTTGAGTGAGGGGAATGAAAGCTTTCACAGCCGGTTTCACTTCCACTGAAACATGAATTTGTAAAGAGAGGGCCTGTTTTTTTTGCACCACCTACAATCAACAGAGAGCATGCTGGGGCTGGCAGAGCTGAAACTCACACAAAATACCTTTTACAAGCAGGTCATGAGAGACTTGAGAGTCTACACCCAATGTAAATTATGACACGACTATGGTGAAAAAATAAGGTTTAGAAAACGGATTACAAGAGATTTAAATGTACAGATCATTAATTAGTGACACTTTGGCTCCTGTTAACATATCCTTAATCCCTTTTAAAACAGACTCCTAAGGATCGTATTCGGTACACTTTTATGTCGTTGGACTGACGTCAAACCGCTGTTGAAAGTAATAATTAAAAAGAAAAAAAAAAACAAGAGGGAAAAACACCAGTTGTAACTTCAATCTGATTCATGGTCTGTTTTCTAAGATGAACGTGTTTAGTTGAAGGCATTGCTACCTGTATTCATCCCGAGTGGTGCTGTCATATCAGTCAGTACTTAACAACCAGTTAGTCAACCTCTAATCACAGGGTTTCTTTGTGTGGAACTGGTTCTGCAGCCTGGTCAAGTCCTGTGAGGTTAACTTACTGATGAGTAACGACAGGCTCAGAGTGCTCATTCAACACTTTGGGTTTTAATCCTGACTCTGTTTACTTTTAGTTTAAGACCGCTTTGTTTTACCCGATCTAAGGTGCAGCTCTAGGTCACACTTAGTAGTGTTACAGATTTTCCAATCAGAACATGCACAACTTTCATCATATGTTTAGATCTCAAACCATTTACTTCCGGTCAACACAAAATATTTACTCAATAACCAGAGAAGATAAATTTATAGGATTACAGCTGTTGAGACCAACATGGTTTGAAAGTTTAAGATTTTGTTAAATAGATTTGATCAATGGAGCTCAATCTGAAGCGGATGATCCCTCACATCTTTAGCTGGTGAAAACAAAAATGGTTAAAAAGCAAAGAATAGTGCAACTAGCCCACAATGAAATTAGCAAAGCTACAAGCAATGTCTTATTTGCTAGGTGTCAACAAAAAATGCAGAGTTAAAAAACTGAGTCTGGTCTGACAGGGAAAAGAGTTTTTCAACCTGGCTGGAGACTAAAACTAATTCGTCAATTTCTTTAAATAGGCACCACATCATTCATGGATGTATGTGTCATCAAAAAATGTTGATATTCTCTGGGTTAACTTTTTGTTTATGCTTCTGGAAAAGTAAAGGAAATATGAATGAAACATGGCAGAACTTGATGCAGAACTGATTCAAACAAGAACACTTAATTGGTGTGTGTGTTTATATATATAGAGAGAGAGATTTATGTATGTATATATAGTAGGATGTAGGACGTTTGGATCTCTTATACCCAATTAATAATTAAAGTTTAGCTATAATCTGTTTCTAAGATGCAAAATACATTGGGTCAAAGAATAAAAATAAACCAGTATTTTTTGGTGTCTTCCTTGATTAATATTAAACCCAGGCAGAAATACCCAGATGTTAATCTTCTTTTTTGACAATAAAGTTTCAGATTTTTTAGCTTGTCCAACTAATTTCCATCACAACAAGGTGTGTCTGTAGCCCGCAGTTTACAAGGAGGTCAGACGGTGGGGGGAGTCTGCGTGCTGCTTGCATCAGTCGTGTTCAGCTCTGATCATTGGTTTGCTTCGTCTGCTCTACAGTTTCAAAGCAAACATGATGAATAAAGTACCTGCTTCCCTTCAGTTTACAAGTTTTTCAAAGTTCTTGAAGGCCAAAGTGGTCTAAAATATGGAAGTTCTTCAGCCCAGGTTAGAGAATAAAGAAGATGGATCCTCTGTGAAGTTTCCATGTGAACCTCAGCAGTAGCAAAACGAGCAGACGTTTATTATGTGAAGCTCAAGAGACAACACCCAGGTGCTACTGGTAAGAAGCCAGTAAAAACTAAAGCCACCACAAGTTGCTTTAAAGTCGCTGAACACACTCTGAAGTTTTTGCCTGTCTGTAACCCACCCCCCCAAAGTTAGAGCTTATGGAAACATTTAGTCACTTGTTTAGCTGATTAAAGTTGTACCTGCATGTCTTATTGTGTAGATAATGTTTGCTGATCAAACCGTTTAACTTTATCTCATTTTGGTCCCATTAAACCATGCTGATAACCTTGAAAACTTCATGAAGTACATACTTAAAACTTTTTCATCAGAAAACAAAAAAAAAAAAAAAAACATGAGTATAAATGATTGTTTTAGAGATTTTTTATGGGTCCAAACTATATAAAATTCTATAGAAGTTTAAATGGCTCAGGCATGGCCAGTAGCAAAACGGGGGTGAACATCGATCAAATTTTTGAGAGCTGATGCCGACTTAAAGAAAAAAAAGGGCTCAGAAACCAAGAGGAGATTGCTGCTTTTCTTTTAGTACAAGTAAGTGTTTGCTAAAACCTGGAAACTGTCTGACAGAAAAATAAGCCAAACAGTTTATTCTTATCATAGTTGACATTGAAATACTGTTTTGCTAGTAAATACATAAAAAACCTTTTTTAAAGGTGGCTAATTAATAATTGAAAACATATTCTATATCTAATAATTAAATTATATATAAAAAACTTGAAGCTGGCTTCATTAGGTTATATGTCAACAATCTGGCTAAGATGAAAAGCGTATCATGTAAAAGCAAATCTAATGGATCCATTTACCACAAAAGGAAAGGTTTGTGTAATATTTCAACAATGATTTTAAGTTTTTAAAGAGGCTTTCTGTCAGAAACGCTTGATCTAAAGCCTGATTAAGTCCGCCGGGTTTCTGTACCTCAGTATGAGAACAGCAGTTCGGTTTTTTAAAGATGTACATGTACAGAGTGCACCCTAACACAAAAAGAATGTGCTTACTTTATGCCTTTATATAGAAGACAATAATGCATAAAAAATGTTTTAGACACGTTTGTTTTAACCTTTAAGTCTTAATTGAAAGCCAAAACAACTACTACTATATGAACTTAACACTTTAAAGTTCTGGTCCTATTAAATAAGCCTTGACAGGAAAATAACATGAGCAAATTTGCCAACAGGACAGTAGACGCTTTGGATTTCTAGGACAAGCTTAGAGGTCTGCCATGCATTCAGAAAGTTCCATTGAAGTGGAAAAAACCCTGAGTGTTTTCCCACTTGAGTAAATAAAGCCATAGTAAAAGCATTGGAGATAGTCCATCCATCACGCTCTGACCAAAGTCAACCTCCAGAATTATTATGGGACAGACAGGCATTGAAAATATCATAGAGGTAAATGTACCCCAGCCAATTTCTGAATGCCCTCACACCACTTCTACTAACTGCTGCTAATCTGGGATGTCGGCTGGAAACTCACGAGGAACAGACACCATGAACCTTGGTATCACCTTACCTGTAAACAGAGTCTGACTGCTGACAGGGCAGCATCACAAGGTCCAAGAAAACTCCTAACATCATGTTCACATTTGATGTCGTTAAAAAAAGGACAGTTAATGATATAGAGTATTGAACACACACCTGATCAAAGCGTGTGACTACTTTCTGTATACAGGACAAGTCTAGAAGCGATCATTAGAAGGCTTTTGTATAAAATATTAACTAAATACTGGTAAGTGTCTCCTTTCACATTAACACACACAGCTTAACTTCTGAGTTCATTTGTTTTGGTATCTTTCTATATATCAATTAGTTAGGTTGTTACCAACACCTGGTGACAACTTCATGTCAAAGGTAACTTTAAAAAAAAATGTAAATAAAAAATGGTGACATTTTCTCGAATCCTTTTATCCGCTTTAATTTACCAAAACACATTGAATTCAATCCGATATGTATTTAAAGCTGGGTTAGGATGAGGGCTCCAGGCTCTGAGGGAGCTTCCCATCACTTCTTATCAGCAACTGATTGTCTGAGGCATTTACCCGAGGCTGTTACCCTAGAACGCTAAAGATGCACAGAGATAACTTTGCTTTTACCAGAACTGGAGTCATCCTGCAAATAGTTTCTGGTAAAATACTTACATTTCCAAATCTAAATCCAACTGAGAAAAAGAGGCTGATACTCAAGACAGTGAATCTCACCTTTCTCGAGTGACCCGCTGCACCACTTTTATGCCCCTCAGCACACAGGTCCTGCCCTGCCACATCTGGCAGTACTGGTGGAGCTCGTCGCTGTTGGAAAGAGGCTGGAGCTGGAGGACGCCAAAAATCCCACAGCTATCCTGGACGAGCACACATAACCTGACAGAAGGGAAGAAAAAAGCAAGAACACCGTATGAGAAAA
>JAUZNJ010003119.1:0-18594 GCA_034780135.1 Jordanella pulchra | reverse complement strand
GAATCCAGCTCAACTTAAACAGCAATGGTAAAAAAAAGTACAATGACGAACTGCAGTTCTGAGTTTTGGCCACAGGTGGCAGTATCATTAGAAAACCCCTTAATGCCTCAGAGTTTTGATTCTGTGAAATAGTCCTTTATTTTAGACTGAATGAAAGCAGATGCTAACTTTAGTTAGCGTCTGGTTTCTTCTACGTTTTACGTTTCTGCTCCACGATTCATCCTTATTTAGCTCTGCAGCATCTCAACTTCTCCAAGAACATCCAGATGATTTATTTATTTGATTCAGTTTCTAAACCAAAGGACCATAAACAGATGACGCTTGGAGTTTGCTCTGTGTTTCCAGATCATTTGTAGATTATTTATCACTCTATGAGCATTTGATTTTTAAACCGATGACTAAAAATGCTGCCGGACAAGTGATTTTAAAATGGTCAAGGCTTCTTTGATGCTTTTGCAACCAAGTGTTGTTATTCAGCCCAATAAGTCGCTTTTGTTCGCTGACTCTGTAAAAACAACATGACAGCTCAAAAATAATTTCCATTTTATTCCAGAATAGGAATCTTGAGCTTAGATACAGGGATGCAGATTCACCGTGGACAGGAAGTATTGTTTACATTGAATGAGATTATATGTATTAGTTCCTTAAACATTAAAATAAAAGATGAAAAGATGAAGTTTTAAGCTTATATTTAGACGAACCATGAAAAACGAAACCTGAGCTATTAGGAAGCTTCAGTCTATTTTTCCTCAAAGAATTCCTTTATTATTCCTATCACCTCTAAATGTTTTCGTATCATTGATGAGATCTTGTCTGGAGTTCTACAGACCAAGCGAGACCAGTCCTGCTCACTCACATGTGTCAGGTCATCACAGCAGGCTGCACAGGTGCATGAAGCAGCATGAGGGTTCAGGATCTGCTCCTAAAAACACACAAACAGGCTTAAAAACACAGATCAGGTCAAATGTATCACAGCTTCCTGTTTGGAACCAACACACCGCAGGCGAGAACAGAAAGACGCCTTGGTCAGCAGTAAACCATCCAGCAGAGCGGTCAGGTACCTGTATGAGGCAGAGCAGAGGTCTGCCAGCATATCTGATGCTCCTTTTCCAGTCTTTGCTGCTCGCTCGTCCTGATAAAGCTTCAAACTCTGTGGGTGTAACCCACTGCTGATTGTGTTTGATACAGCGACCTTTCCCCCCTGGACAAAAACACAGTGATGTAAGAGTAGAAAATAACAGAAAGAGGACGAAGAACTCAATACAACCAAGAAAACAAACAAACAAACTTTTTGTTTTTTCATTTTCAATTTCCATAGCAGGTTCTTGGTGTTAAACAATATTGGAACAATATTCAAACCATAATAATATTCAATCCATCCAGAATCGCTGGTTGTGTGAGTAACTACTGCCAGCAGATGGCGACAGTGTGCAGTTTCCCTTTGGCGTTACTGAAGTGTTATTGAATATTAAGTAAAAGCTTGCTGTACATTGTAACATGATGATGTGTTTTTTATCTGTGTAGCAGGTGACTGGGCTCCTATAAGTTGATAGATCAGCTCCAGCTGGAAGAATCCTCACCTGATCCCAGTCGGTTCTTGTAGAGGACTCCGCTGGTGTTCCTGCAGCGGACCGGCAGCTCGTTGTTATAAACTGAGGGGTCCCAGTTGTATTTGGAGCAGGAATCTTTGTCCTGCAGCGGAGTCAGAGGAGTGGGGGGTGTCTGTGGGCCTGGAAGACGCACATAGAGGGACCCAGATCATTTGTGATCCTTTTCCACATGGTGATAGAAAACATGGACACCGACATGCACAAACCTGATGTGATTGTAGCAGCAGATTTAAGGCCTGCTGCTTCCACTATGCTGCCGTCGGTGTGAACCACGATCAGAGTGGCCTTCTGGGCGCTGAGACCTTCCCCCAGCTGGAGAGTGGTTCTGCCACTCTGTGAACACACACATGGCACAGTGTTAAAACCGGTACAGAAACATGCAGAACTTATTATATGTCCTAAATAAAGCAACATGCTGTAACCTTTAGCCACCAGGGGGCGCTTGACCTGCAACCTCCAGGTTTGCACTGCACTGTAGCTAAATGAACGGGTTTGGGATGTGGCAGCAGAGTTTACTTCAAAGCCACATTCGTACCTCTAGATGAAATAATCCTACACCAGAGAACCGGAAATATGTCTGACCGAGTAAGTGTCGGTTTTATCACCTAAAAACAACTTTTAATGCCTGAAAGATCGTTTAACACATCTCCAATCAAGCCAACGCTTGGATCAATAGTTCTGCTTATCTGTTTGTTTCCTAGACAGACGAACCTATGGAGCGAGTTCACCTTCTCTAAGCACTTATAGGTCAGGGCTTCTATGTTCATTTTCTATGTCTGCTTCCGTTACCTTGAACCCAGTCGGCCTCAGCAGAAAGTAACCCTGGTTCTGCTGCAGGTTTGTTCCTGTTAAAAGGGAGTTTTTCTTCTCCACTGTCGCTGCATACATTCTTAGTCTCCACAAGCTCATCCAGGAGGAAACAATCCTGCAAAGTCAGTGACTAGATGCAATCAGCTGGACAGAAAACGCTGAACCTTTAATCTGACTGGTTTCTGTAAAAAGATGTGTTATGAACTGAAGATGTATAAATGAACAGAACTGAACTGAAAAGTCTTGCAATGTTGCACTAAAGTAAAAACTATCCATGGTTCTTTCAGTGAGTTCATATTTACAAGGATCGTCAGATTTAAGATGTTTTTCGACAGACAGACGATATTATTTATGTCTAAATCTTCTGTGTTGACTTATAATCACACTGTTAGGTTATCAGTTGGTTATTTTCAGTCAGTTTTTGTGTTTATCAACAATTATTTGTTCAAAATGTGTCCAAGAGACATTTGGGACAATAATTTGATTCAAAAGTACTTTTTAACTTTATGAAAAGAAAAACATATCCAGATAAATAATGAATATCACCATTAAAACTTAAAACTATAGAGATATTATTATTGGAGCATGCAACCCCGCCCTAAAGGTTACTAAATACGTGTTTGAATAGTTTACAATAGTTTTTATTACTGAAAAAGAATCCTGAAGTCTGATGGCAGCTGATAAAGACGTTAATGTTGGATTTTTTAAATGAAATTATATCATACTGGAAAAAAATCTTCCAAACAAATTGATATAATATTGAATCAAGGTGATGTACAACCCTAATCATTAAAGACATAACATCTGAGGTCATTCTATGTTAAAATAATATAGGATTATAACTAAAGCAGCCTTCAGTGACTTCGATGGGGCAGCAAGACAATAAATGGGATGAAATTTAATGATCAGATGCAGGTGGAGCAGCTAAACTTAAACTCAGGTTAATCTAGAATTACTGAAGCAGAAGTAAAAAGGAGCATCTAAGAAATGACTCCAGTAAAAGTCAAAAGTAATCAATGAGCAGAGTAACTGACTGTAGCGTCTAGTTTAATGTCTAGAAATCAGACAGACAGAAATCTGAGCAAATTTAAAAGGATAAAGTTGAGCTGGACAATCTTTCAATGTCAATATATGATGTGGTTTAATTCAATACTGGTGTCATTCATTTACACATTTCATTATACATCACAGTCTATAAACACACAGCATTGGTCACTGACTGATGTTCCAGGTTTCATGTAGTTTTATTTGTTTTTCAAAGCTAATTTTTCTAAAATGTTTTGTTGGTGGATTTTTATAAACATTCCAAACTATTTAAGTTTGTATTGACATCATTCTTGGACGTTCTCGACTGTCTTTCTGAGGCTTTCAGTTTTTCTACATCGATTTTAAAATCACACTGTATCAACTGAAATGAAGAAATATATCATGATGTAAATTCTGGCCTTATCGTTTTATATTAATAACAAATCCAGGCAGGAGAAACGTTTTTTCTGGAATAATTTGTTGAAAAACTAGAAAGTCTTTTATTTCATTAAAGAAGGTGAACATCCAGGAAGAGACATTTAGATGGTGGACGCTTCTAAGAACCTGGAGAGGAACCATAAGACTGATGCTCTGCCTGAAGGGACATCGGCCATGTTTATGGTTTGGTAGCAGCAGCTTTTCTGTGGCTGAGAGGAATCTGATCAGGAAGGTCAGCTCTGTGCAGGCGGTGGGAAACTAAAGGACTCTGATTATGTCTCCCATTCGATGCATGAAGCTGTTGCTGAACTGTAGAGCTCCTGAAGGATCCTTCCTCCCAGCAGCTGGAAGACTTTAGAACCATCAGTGCTGCCTGTTAACACTCGTCCTTTAATAACATGCTGCTGTCATTCTGCACATGTTGCTGTTATTTATTATATCAACTGACTGTAAAAATGTTCACAGCTGCATATTTTGGTTATTTATTCTTTTTTAGTGAATGTACAGTATTTATATAAAGAACAGATATTTGCCTTACTGTGCAGTATTTGTATTTTATTTAGCATTTTATTCTGTTTCCTTCTATACTTTATAATATCTGTACTTGTGACCCTTTTACCATAATGCACAGAGCTAATAAAACAATTCAAACTTTACTGGAAGTGGTATTTTAAATGATTTATTAATAACCTGAATCAATAAATGGTTTAAAACATTTTGATACAACCTAAAAATAACCATGATGATAGAAAAGGTATGAGGACTAAACGGCGTCTTTTTTTATGAGTTTTTATAAAAGTGGTCTTCAGTCACATCTTCTCCATTATTATTATTATTATTATTATTATTATTATTCTCCATTAAATAAGCTTATAGTGAGAACATAGAAAAGCACGGAGGTGTTATTTACCAGCACGTGTTCAGGAAGGCTTCCTGACGTGGCGACGGTGGTGGTGAAAACATTGTCCTCTGCAGCTTGGACATCCGCCACCGTCACTGAGGTCACCTCTGATCAGCCACAAAACAGAAAAAAAATTACAGTTCAGTAAATAAAATATTATGCAATAAAATAACAAACACACTGAATTTCTCAGGGATTAAGAAAGTATTTTTGAATTGAATTAAACAACAAAGCAGTTTTATCATGAAGAGTCCAACGAGCAGTAGGTGCTCAGATATTTCCTCCAACCTTTCCTGAACTGAGAAGATGAAACAACAACTCCTCTTCCTCAGAAAACTGAAAGGAACTGGTGTTTCTACACAGCTGCTCGGAAAATATGACAGGAAGACGACTGAAAGCATCCCGGAGAAAAAGGGACTCAGTACGGATGCAGAAGAGCCGTCGACTGGATGTGGACTGGTTTATGCATCGCTGCAGATCCAACCAATCCCAGCACTTCATCCATCCGGAACACGTTCAGTCCAACTCAGACACACTTCATAACAGTTTCCTCTTGAAAGCTGCAAAGGCCGTCACCCTCCTGTGTGTATTTTTTATTTTGTGTCTGTGCATTCATAAATGCACGCACATCTTACAAACAAGTCGTTATTGTTACATAATGACAATAAAAACTCTTGATGTCAGCGTTGAAAGCAAATATCTAGTCCTTGTTTACAGCGGAAACAGTTTGGATGCTAAGAGGGGAAAACAACAATTTTCATTTCTGATGTCATGAAAATAAAATAACATCTCAGTCAATCTTCCTGTTTGTTCTCCAAACATGGAATTTTCCACGACAAATTTTAAACTTTTTTTTATTTATCATCAGTTTGTTTCTGATTATTATTTTTTACCATAAAAAAATGGTAAAAAAAAAGGAAAAAGAAAATTCTATTTCAAAGGCAGAAAACAAAAATACCAAAACATTTTAACTGTTAAAGATAAAAGAGATCAAAGTGTATATAAATCCAGGTAGGAGCCTTTTCTTCTGAAACAACCTTCCAAACGCAGCTTAACTGCCAGTAACTTTAAATTCACCAACATATCCAATGTTTTCCTTGATGGGAGATTTTGTCCAGCCACTTTTTTCCCCCAGCAGCCTCATGAGATTAGCTACAGCAGCGATCATCACCTTTTTTATAAGGCTAAGAGCTACTTCATGGGTGCTGAGTCATAGGAAGGCTCAGCGTTCCCTTAAAATTTATACATAATAAACATCAATTTATTGTTTTCTCTCATTTCTAATTTTCTTTTACACATTATTTTAAAATCTCTTTAAATGATTTTAATTAAAAGAGCAATGGAATGAAATAAAATCTAAAACTTGGTTACAGAAGACGCTGCAGGCGCCCTATGTGGTCGCTGAGGGCCCCTTGGTGCCCCTTGGTGCCCACAGGAACCATGTTTGGGAGCCTTGGACTAAAGACGATATCCAACATTATTTTAATGGGAAACTGAATCTAACTCTGACTTCTTAGCCTGCAGTTCTCTCTCAATTCTCACTGGTTTTAAAGTTGCATTTATTCATGTAAAATTTTTCCAAAAAGACAAAGATATTATATATTTCTTTTTTTCTAGGGTGAAAAATGATCTAATTCTGAACTTAAAACATTGGTTTTGTTTTGGTCCATCTGAGTTTAGCTCAGTGCATCAGTTTTTATCTGCATAATGAAATGTAAAAATATCGGCTTTATTTTCCAGTTTTATACTTTTTCCCTATTTTTATGCCTATAAATGTGAGTTTATAAACGTATCTTGCTGGATAATTTAAGCTAAATTTGAATGAAGTTTCGTTTTATTGGGATCTGCTAAGTGTTGGTGGTTGTTTTATAATCCAGCTTTTTGCTCTGTGTGGTTTTATGTGAGACATTAAATAACAAATGGTGAATCCATCCGGTGGGTTTATAAAGCAGAGTCCCCATAAACCTCCTGGACACCTGCGGCCTTGTGTCGCTGCCTACCTGCGAAAGCCGCCTCGGCCTCGTCCGAGCTCGGCAGAGGTTCGGCTCTCATGTCGATGTTTGGTGGTTCCGCTATCACAGTCATCGGAGCAGCTTCGGCCTCCGACTCTGTATCCGAGCCCACTCCCTCCACCGGCGACCCGCCGATGGGCGGTTCATCCAGCCCGAGTGCCTTCGTGGCCGAGGCTGCCTCGTCCATTCTTTCGCAGAACGACAAGAACCGAGTAGGGCCGAAAGCGAGGGCCGAGCAGCTGCGGAACAAAGAAGCAGATCCAAGGTTCCCGGAGCTTCGCACAAAGCGACGCACAGGTGACGGAGCACGTCCGCTAACAAAAACAAATATCAGCCAAAGGACGTGGAATATAGTATTAAAAGTAAGAGCATCCGCAGGAATTAAAAGGAATCGTAATTTCTTTTTATTTGAAATCTACGGCAAGCGATAAACCGGAAAATGCCGACGGAATCCGAGTCGACGCGATGGCAAGCTGGCCAATGACAACGGATTTTAACAGCATTTCCTTTTCAACGAGTCTTGATTTAAACATGTTTTACCTCAAAATTTAAAAACTCGAAGATTTAAACAACGACTAACGATCTAATCTAAAATGTTTTTAAACAACAAAAACAAAACAGGAAACAGACATGGATCAGCTGGTTTTTATATACATGTCAAAATTTAAACAAATCAAACTAAATCCAGGATAATATCCAAAACTGCTCATTTTACCACAATCTTTACATGTCAAATTTGTTGTTATATCTTAGTGATTATTGACCCGATTAGAACCCAGACAGATCCTTTAGTCTTAACCTTTACATTACGCTCAGCTACAGAGGTTTTCATTTTAAATGTGATATTAACTAAAACTGCAAAACAGTACATGTGGTTCATGATGCTCTCCAGCTTTCTCTGCATATTGCATGCTGGTGATGAAGAGTATTTCCTTGCTCATCAATGACAAATTAAAACACTTAATTTGTTCTTATCAGGCAAAAATAAACTGTTTTTATGTTCACTGTAAAATCAAAGTCATATTCCTTGATTTTCTATACAATCATGGTTAAATAACTGATTCTTAGGGAATAAAATAAAAAATGATACCAGATCCAGTCAATATGTTTTTGTTGTAGTGAAAATCACGTTATTGAATAGAGGACTGAATATGTACTTTTATTTTAGCCCATTTTTCTGAACAAATGTCAGCATTAAAGTCCACTTTTAATCTGAGGGTGAAACATGACATCTTTCTCTAAACTTCCCTGTAAATAAAACCTGCAGTCTGACAAGAGACAACAACCAACATTACATGTAGTAATTTTGCCCTTTAAAACCAAATGTGTTTTATTTTTAAGACAGAAACACTGCAGCCTAATTAAAGCAAATCAAATGAAGGCTTCTTTCAAATCTGTTTAATCAACGAAGGTTTTGTTATCTCTGTAGGAAGGGCTGGGTAGCAGCACCTCCTACCTGATGGTAACACCAGTAAAAAGCAGAGGCTTTTCATTTTTTACCTCGTTAAGAGATCACTTCTGTTATGCTGCCAAACCTGATTTATTATTATACAAAATGTTACAGCACTATGTACAAATAAAACAGAAAATATTCCCCATTTCCCAGACAAAATCCAAATAATCCAGAGAAAACAATAAGTAAACTTTAAGCTTAACCAGTTTTCTCCTCAGGCTTGTTACTCCAGCGTATAGGAGCAGATAAAAAAAGATTGCTTTGGAATTAGGTGGAAATAACGATTATAAATCAAACTATCAGTATATAAAAGTCTGCTGTTTTGCTCAGATTGCTTCATTTTTTTTTTTTTCAAAATGAATAAATGGCAAAAGATCTTGGACATTACAAAATAAATACTTAGCATTTTGTGAGCAAGGATACAAATGTTTGCTAATAGTAAAAACAGAATTTGAAACTAAAGTCCCTCCTTCAATATTTGCTAGAAATGTTGTGATGACTCAGCAAACACAGAATGAGGGACTTGTTTTTATTAGTGGTTCATAAATGCATCTTTCTGGTGAGTCCACAGTCGGCTCTACAGGAGAGCAAATAAACATTTATCTTATGGATAGAGAGCAAGAAACTTAACAGTTTAAAGCCACCACTGCTTTGTTAGTTTGCTTTTATTATCTTAATGCGATTATCTTTTTAACTGTAAAACCGATGAAGAATACTTCAGGAGTGGTGCTCTGGCTCCTGGATCAGATCTTAGTTTTGTAGTGAAAGACGATGCATTCAGGTACCAATAAGTGTTTCAATTTGTTGGGATAGGACTAAAGTTTTTAGGATCCAAATGAAACATTTCATCAATTCGTTCTTGGTCATACAAAGCCCAAATAAATCCTTGATGATCCTTGTTTGTAGCCCAAACTCAGAGTTCTGCTATGAAATCAGATCAGAGGAACACAGGAGGATCATAAGGCTTTGCTGCTTGTAAATTCAGTCCATTCAGTTGATCACAAGGACGATTAGAGGTCGTGTCGATCCCAGATTCTCTCCTCTGCATGTTTGAATGAAGCCTTTTTTGGAGTTCCTCAGGGCGGCACGGATGCCACTGATCCTCCCTGCTCACCTTCTAAAGATCCCATGTTCTTTTGCATAAAAACACCCCTTATATTTCCCCCGTCTGTTGTACATCAGTTCAAGTAGACTTACATATATATATATTTATATACATCCAGTTTCTTCTCTTATAAAGGGATACCCTTAGAGATGACTCCAGCCTATCAGCTAAGGTCTATCAGATGGAGTTCCACATCAGTGTGGCTCCCTGGTTGATCACGCTGTACTGAAATCAGCTATGGATCCTGGAAATCAGGTAATAAAGAAGAAAAAATGCCAGGACCAGCCCCCCGGACACATAGCAGAGGAGGCGTCTGTGGTCTTTGCCAGATCGGACCATCGTGGAAAACCGCTTCACGCTGCCGGTTAGCAGGCCGGTCGCACTCAGGAAGTTGGAGTCCTGAAAGCAGAAAGTTATTATAACTTCAATTTCTGTCAACGTAAACCTAAACGATCTACCAGCACTTTGATAGCTGGGCGTCAATGTTAATGAGGCCTTAATGTTTCAAATTGTAAAGAATGTTAGAGAGAAATCTTAACTTTACAGAGAAAAATGCTACAAATAATCAGATCCCTGTTCTTCTCCTTGTTAAATCTCAGCGAGGAAAGAACGACTCACCATGTTGTCTAAGTAGTCGTTCTGATCCTCCGCCTCTCTGTCGATATCATAAGCCAGCTGTCAGAGAAAGATGAAGTATTGGAGATCGACCGATGCAGGTTACATTTTGACATCAGTCTAACTGAGCCCAGATATGTGCTGCGATGATTCTTAGAGCCGATGTAGCTTTCCTTCCTCCATTTACATGATAAAAATGACAATGATAAAAAAAGATGTCGCATAAATATCAATTTAAACAAAAAAGAAACATTAACCAATAAATGTACCGTTAACCATAGATAGCGGCAAAGCTAGAAGCATGGCTGCTGAATGCACTGATGTATCGGCCAACACATGCACCTATTGGCTGATACAACAAAATAAAAAGCTAAAAATATTGGCTGGGTTCTTATTGTAGGATCCCTTTCTGTTGAGATGCGAAGCTTTATAAATCAAAAAAAGAAAATCTTTAAACTCAATGAAATATTTGACATCAAATAAAAGTTTAGGGTCCTGTCCAATAGCTTGTTTTATCCAAGCAGCTACAAGATCAAGGCTTTAAATCCCAACCAGGATCTTTCTGCAAATGCATTTAAAAAAGCGTCATTTCTTTAGGATGTGATGATGACTGATGGCCAGAGAACCTGATAAAGATGTAGAAACTGGAACCAGAATCAATAAACAACAAGCAGGTAGACAGACATCATGGAAGCATCACTGACAGCTTGGAAGAAGAGCCTTTATGAGGCGTTACATACAGATTTCAGTCTGGAGACTTTAGTGGCCAAGTTTTCAGCCAGTCGTTTGTTTTCAGCATCCAGCATGTTGTCCACAGAGCCGTGACCTGAACACACACAGGATGAGATCTCTGATATAAAAAACATTTACTTACAACTCAAAACAAAGGAGCGAGGCTTTAATAAACTAAGAAACGTTTCATCTCTGGAAACAACATATAATGGACCCAAAGTCAAGGTTAGTTTCAGGATGTTTTGGCTCTTTCTGCTGTAACACATTAGGCTCTATAGTAAAGAGCTTAGTTTTACTTTATGACCCATTTAACAATAAATTAAATCAATTAACTAGTCGTATTGTTTTGTTGTGGAAAACTTGCTTTCTAAACCTCCAATAGAAAACACATTTTATTCCTGCTATAAGCCGTTTCATTTCTTAACAGTTAAGTTACTTTCCTAAATGCACATTTTAATGCCGCATATTCACTCTTCAATAGTTCCCTCAGTTACTGTAAATGAAGCATTATTTTATTTTTAACACCGAACTGAACGCCTGGTCAAAAAGCTGAAACATCGCTTGGCTCAACGTTTGCTGACAGTATTTTCTTTTTTCTTTTTCAGATAGTGTGTGATGTGGCTGGTACCGGCAGCCATTGACGAGCATCTAGTCCTGTTGGACAGAAACTTAAAGTCGCTAGCTTCGATATAATCCGGTACACAATGCAGGAGGGGCGCGAGAAAAAAGTCACCAGAAAATGTCACCAATAAGGAATAAAACAAGTTATTTAACTCTCGTATAGTAAAAACGGCTCAAACCATAGAGATGAATACGTGTCGAAAAACAAACTACCTCTATTCCAGTCCGCCATGTTGATTACCGACGTCACGATCAGCTGTTCTCACGCACGTGATCTCTCTGATATTTACAGGCGGGTGACATCTAACGTTCAGACGTATTAACGCCATCTACTACATTCTTATAATCATTTTATGTTTAATTAAAATGTTTTGATGTCTCTATGTCATATTATCTCATTTCTTGTTTTAGCTTCTCTCTACTTACTGTATATTTTCACAATGAATTATAACACGTTCTACTGTTTCCACATCCATAAGACACTCACAACCAGCTGTTGGATGTTTTACCGTAAAATGTAAAGTTTGATTTAATCCAGGATGTCCGAGCTGCAGTCTTGTCATTACTACTGGTTCTTTTCAATTTTCTCCTATTATTTCCACTTTCCTACTTTCTTTTGTATGACGGCCTTTAGTTGCTTCCTACCACAATTATTGCTATTCAGATTTAATTTTGCCCTTAATAATTGATTTTATTTCAGATTTACAATAAGCTATTTCCATAATTCTTTTTTCCTAACTTCTGCTCAGTCAATTTTATATTCAATTAATTTTTTTAACTCATGTGTTCTTTTCAATATTCTAAAAGCTCGATTTCTTTTCCTTCTTGCTTCCCTGCTGTCTTGTGTCCACCAAGGTTCCTCTTTCTTTTTGTGCTTAACTTTACTTAAAGATTTTGTTATTTTTTCTGCTTTTAATAAAACTAAAATAATCTTTCTCTCTAGACTTTCTATATCTAGATTTAAATCGACTACATCCACGCATTTCTCACATATGTATATTTAGATATATTCCATTTTGCTTTACCAAATATCCATCCTTCCTGTCTGATCACCAGACACATCTCTTTAAAAAAATAAAGATTTAACAAAAATTGTAAAATGATTGACGTTTCTTGCTCTATTTCCCATTCACACATATCAGCTAAATCTCTGGACACCAGAGTTAAATCTATAGCTCAGCAATTTCATCTGTGCAGATCTATTCAATTCAAATTTCTATTCTAAAATACTTTATTTATACCCAAGGGAAATTAAATGTGTTTTAATATTATGTAATAATTATTATAGTTTTCATTTTTCAATACTTAACATTATTCCCATCATTGATTATCTTCCAACAGCTGTTCTATTATATCTCCATTTGTATCTGTTCCCTCCCAATCAATTCCTATGGGCATTAAAATCTGCACACCAAATAACTTTATTTCTATTTTGACATATTCTCTCACATTGTAGCTTAAATATCCTAAACAGACTCTCTGGAAGTCTTTCTTCATCAAAACACTTTAACTGTTAATTTTCTCTCCATTTTTTAATGATCTGAAGCCTTCTTACATCTTTAACTTTTTCTCCTCTGAGATTTATTTTTATTTTCTCTGTTAAAACCTCAATCAGGATCCCATAACCCCCCCCCCTCCTCCAGTTACATTGAACTCTCTTATTTCCCCTCCAGTTTTTTTTTCAGAGTTCTTTCACCAATCACCATTTCCTGATGTCGACTTCCAGAATTCCAACATTTTTTTATTTCTTTAACTGCATCTTCATCTCTTTCTTAAGTTCAGCTTTTCAATCATCAATATAAATCAGTTCCCATTTTCCTCACCAGCCTTGTTCACCAAAAACAAAAAGCATATATAAAAATCTAAAAAATACATACAGAACAAAACTGTTTGCCAGGGATATAGATATTAAAAGGGACGCTACAACAAAGAATATATAAGATTGGGGATATATAAGCTGAGAAAAAGAAAAAAAACATCATTTTATTACATTATTTATAAAAAAAAATCCTAAAAACATTTTGTTTTTAAAGCCGTTTAATGTTCAAGATCATTGATTATTTTGCTGGATTGAGAACATTTTTACAAACACAGTGCAAAGAGAAAATTCCTGCCAGTCCATTTCCTCTTATGAATGTGAAACTTTCCTAGAAATAAAAACATATGAATGAAAAATAAATCGAGTCTTTTTCCAATTTAAAGTTTTTAAAGTCAAACAATAAAAATTGCCTGTCTTGCAGATGTAATAAGTGAGATTTTTTTAAAGTAATACATTTAAACCTGAAAAAAATTTTTTCAAAAAAGAAATAATTTCATGATTTCACACCATTATCTGAGTCCCCGCCTCCCACGGCTCCAAAACATCTGAACATTCGAAAGAAAAAAATGTACGTTTTGAGAAACAAAACTGCAAAAACATAAAAACGCGATTTCAAAAAACAAACTTGAATCTGAAAAGTAGTTTTTCATTTGAACAAACTTTTGGTCTTAGAACACTTTTTGGTGAAAAACTTAATGGCCCCAATTTAGCTCCATACTTTGTCAGACGCCACAATCGGTCTGAGCGGAGGTGAAATGTTTGAGTCTGTATTTTTCTTATTTTTTGATTTCATGTTTTCCAGCATAAGAGCACCAGCGCCAGAGACACAATGGGTTGTGGGTGACCATGTAGCTCCTAGCGGCGGCTTGGAGCATCGGGATCTCCCAGCAGGTTGATTTACTAAGGCAGTGGTGCTTGAGGGATCAGGCTTGTTTACTGTTTACCTTATTTATCAGACAGATTTAAGTTTGCTCATGCTAATTATACATCTTCAACAAATGCTAAACCCACAGGTGAGTACAGTGGCCAGATATTGTACTTAACTAAGAGAACTACATAGTTTTTTTAGCTCAAGTAAAGCTAAAAATTGCCAACCAGGAAATGACTCCAATAAGAGTAAAAATGTTTTCGGTAGAACAGCTACTCGGGTAGTTAGTAACTAATTATAACATCTGATGCGGAAATAATGTAATCTGACAGAAAAAAATATGTAAAGTTATTCAAAAATGTTGATATTTTAAACAGCCGAATACAAACATATAAAACACAAACTATGGTAAAATAAATCTTTTTCTAAACATGTCTTTACCATAAATCCAAACAAAACACAGTTCAGTGATCTACTGCTGCTCATCCTTAAAGTGTCCCTGCAGCCATGGAGGTGATACTGATTCAATGGTGTGAACCAAGACTTTAAAAAAAATAGCAGCATAACTATGAACTGCTTACTGTTTGTCCACCTGACCTCTGAAATGGGCTCTGAAGTTTAGAAGATAAAAATGAAAACAGCAAAGCTTATACACAAACAAGAAGTCTCACTTTAACATAAATTGTAAACATTGGTGGATTTTTATCCAAAAAAGACTGTTTCTTATTCAGTGAAGTTACTCTTGTATCTTAGAGGAGCCATACGTTTGGCTGATGTTAGAGTAGTGATACGTCCTGAAAATATTACAAAAGGAAATTTAAAATGTACAGAGCAGTAAACCTGTGGTGGTGCACAGGATTTTATTTGGTAAACGGTTCTGTTTCTCACAGGGACTTGAACACGGTGTTTTTGGGGATCTCTGAGGCCAGCTGTGGGCTACAGGTATTTCTGTTGGGCTCCCATCCTTCCTTCCTCTACCTAACAACACATTTTATAACGTGTCCTCCCTGTCTTTTGTTAGGACATGCTATATGATTTTTCTGCTGGATTTTACTCCACGGTCTCCTCATCATGCGCCTCTGCTGCCGCCTATGGGTGCTCCTCTTTGCCTCAGCCAATCATGGCTCAGGACTCCTCAGGAGTCCAGATCCAAGGACTCCCCCTCTTCTCAGCTAAACCGCAGCTAATTCCTGCTTTTCTATGTGTCAGTCGCTCCAGGTTAAAATTATTATTGGCTGTTGGATGAGATGGCAGTCACCTATGAGTACAGCATTGATTGATTTCCTGCTGTCAGGTGTTTGATGCAGTAAAGCTTTCTTTAGGAGTCGGATAGAAGTTAGCATCAAATAATAAAAGCACACAAGCTTGTTCTCCTCTGGTTGAGAGTGGATTTACATTTTTATTTTGGCTGAGTTCATTATCCATGACTTCTATGGTCCTGGTGCTGTTACCATTCATTGCTGATAGTAGGCTATAGGATG
This sequence comes from Jordanella pulchra, assembly GCA_034780135.1. Taxonomy (NCBI): domain Eukaryota; kingdom Metazoa; phylum Chordata; class Actinopteri; order Cyprinodontiformes; family Cyprinodontidae; genus Jordanella; species Jordanella pulchra. The sequence continues at coordinate 3,103 of JAUZNJ010003119.1, read as the reverse complement.
AACCCTGAAGCTTTACGATTCTGCTTCAGGGTTACATTTTATACACCTCTGATGTTGGACTTCGGGTTTAGGAACGATGGCAGCTCCATCTAGCTTAGTCTAGTCTGTAACATGTGTTTCTCTGTATCTTTCGGCAGTTAGCTGCTAAACTGTGAGCTAATTATATTTTTGAATACAGTTTGGCTCCAGTATATAATTTCCTAAGTAAACAACAAACACATTTTTAAATATTAAATATACACACTTTGTACAAATGTATTTCCAAACTCCTCATAGCATTCTTTTTATTTTTAATTATATATTTAACGTCTTTTACTGTTGCATTATTTGCAAGATTCTTGGTTTATGTCCAAATGGAGCAGCACATTCTGTCAATCTTAATTGCTTAAAACTGTTCCCCCACAGTTGTACTGATGATAAATGACCAGAGGGGGGCAGCACATATACACACGCTGTGGGAATATCACACTACAAGCACGTTGGATTCCAACTCAAAACCAGTTTAAACAGAGTTGATTTAACAGACCTCAGCAGTCTGATGCTGATGCAGACATGAGGGTCTTGGTACAGAGGTCCTCATTACTTCTGGAGGGGAAACATTTTACAACCTTGGAACAGAAAAAAGGAGTGAGATCTTTGTGCATGTGGTGATGTGCCACCATGTGTTCACTTAATCCTCCTCTATCACTATGTGCTGTAATCTACCTGTGTGTGTTGTGTCACCCGACATTAGGCCCTGGATGGTGGTGGGGGGGCAGAGCATTGAGAATCGTCTGTGTCTCAGTGTTTTCTACAAGTTTAAAGCATCAGTTCTTAATCTGCTTGCTTTGTACTTGAATACTTGAATATCTTTTTAGAATTTCTTCTGCGTTTACATGCAGACTGTAGGAAACTCGGTGGCTGGTAGAAGACATACGAAGAACTCCAATGGGAGTTACAGCATCTCTTTTAAATGCAGCCATTCCAGTGAAAACAGGTTTAAATGTTTGTCATGTGCACAGACACCTGCGCATCCCTCTCAACAGGAGGAGCTGCAGGAGCAGCAGCGCTCTCCATGGAGCTCACTGAAGCCACAGATTGTCTAATTAGATTAGGCAAGGCTTTCCTCAGATAATCATTTAGCCAGCTCTGCTCTGTTTTTTGCGTACCTTTTTTTTTGTAGTTTTCTGTCAATGGAGCAGCGCTCATGCTTGTCATACTGAAGGGCAGATGAATTTCTCCTCAGTTGGATGAGTAAAGCTTTGGTCTGCAGAATGATGGCTAAAGTGCTGCTGCTGGGTTATATGCTGGTTCTGGACCTGTGACTGTCACGCTGATCAGAGTAATCGGACTGCCACTAATACCTGCTGCTAACCGGAGGCAATGGGGGAAGTTGGTGTAAGTACAGCCTTTCTTCTTCTCAAGGCTTGTAAAGAAAAAAACATTTTGTTCTCTTCTTTTTAATCCGGTGTGATTATTTAGCGACTAAAGCTGCAATCAAAATACATTTGAATGGTTTCTTTGAACTGAAAAGGGGAAAATGTGTCAAAATAAGGTTTCCAATTATCTGAGTGCAGTTTCTGCGATGAGAAGATTAGGGATCTTTTTTAAGTGACACATTTATTTTTAAAATAGTTGCTTGTTAAAGCTAAGGAGAGTGGCCGCTAATTTTATCCACTAATTTAACATTCATGACTTGTTGATTATGGCTCAGTTTCGCCCTCTTCTTTAGTCTTGAACAGGCTGCCTGCACCTCCTTCAGATTAAACCGGCTGACTGATTGACACAGCAGCTTACAGCTGAAGGCAGCGAGGTCACAACCTGTAGGAAACAAACATAAAGACGCTCACAGTCTAACAGGGCTAGAAGTCAAACCTCTGCACATTCAAACCTTGCAACTATTTTCTGTTCCTCTTATATTGGAGCAAATAGTGCAATTAAAAGTGATCTAATCTTTATATATATATATATAGCAGGTTGTTATAGTGATGTGGGACTTTCCCACCTTTTGCACATCACAAATACAAAGTTTGAAATTCTATGTTGATTTATTGGGGATCATGTGTAATGTAACAACAAAAGGTAGTTAAAATAAAAAAAATTAAAGGCTATTTATGGGTATAGTAGGTATGGAATAACGTTGCCTGCAGGCTGAATTCTTGCATTATTTTTGAGCTCACAAACACAAGAGAATCCATCTTGTACCACTTCAGCTTCAACCGTTTGAGTCGGACCCTAAACAGGTTGCAATATTAGAGGGATCCATGATTCATTGTAACAGTTGACTTTATTTAAGAAATATATTTTTTAATGTACATACAATACAGAAAAAAATAACATAAGCTGTTTATTTTTGATAAATGAAAATAAAATAGTGTCACACAGACTTCACGTTGATCACACTGCACTGCATTCTGGGTAAATGACACAGCCCGTAGCTCTGTCCAGCCAAAACAGCAGTTATTTATGTTAAACCTTTTCAGTTTGAACCAGAGTGCACTGAAATTGATGAGAAGAGGGAGAGATGACCAAAAAAGGGGGTATTTGTGTGGCTGCTGCTAGGAGATGCTAACCTAGATGTAGAGCTATGCTACAAAGAGCTCCAGTTTCTTACTGAGGCTATTTATGGTTTAGCATCAGGTTAAAATATTTTGTCTGAAATCATGGATTCTAACAAAAAGGAATCAACAGTTTCTTTGAAATAAAAACAGACAGAGTATAAAGGCACAAATAGTTGTGGTTTCTGCTGGTATTTCATGTGTTACCATGACTGGTGAAAACCATTTTTCTATAGGCAGGCAGGAGGTGTCCCAATCCGTTGAAAGGTTCTGCTGAATGGCTCTATTAGAGGGGAGCAGTCCCAGTTTATTTTAGGTACATTTTTTTTCATTTGTCATTTTTAAACCTAATTACACCTTTATCTAAACCATCTCATTGTGTCTCACTCTTAACGCTCTAGTTTTTATCCAGAACTGATTTATAATTCTCTTCATCCATCTCCATCCAAATATATACTGTTTTTTGTGTCATTTCTTCCAGAAACTTTGTTTGTCTCAATATCTCTTGTAACACTTTACACTTTAATGTAAAAATCCACCTGTATATAAGTCATCCTGATTGTAAA
>JAUZNJ010003108.1:0-18596 GCA_034780135.1 Jordanella pulchra | reverse complement strand
ATCTATCTATCTATCTATCTATCTATCTATCTATCCATCCATCCATCCATCCATCCATCCATCCATCCATCCATCCACCCATCTATCTATCTATCTATCCATCTATAATGCAAAATATACTGTAGGTACAGCTGTGAGCCACTGACACCGTTAACATTGAGAACATAAACCACAAAAGGGTATTTTTACTGAATGCTATAAAACATAACTAGAAAGTCCAGTGGAAGGAAGAATTATGGTTGAGAAAATTAGGGGGAATATTATGAAAGTAGTACTGAGGTGATTGTGAAGCAAAACAAATCCAGCCGTCATGGGAATATTAAGGACTGTGGAAGAGAAGCAGTAACAGATGAGTGTTAAGGAGGTTATACTTTGGTTCATGGATAGGTGCCTTTTCATAGTCACATTGGTACTGGAACAACACCGCTTGAATTGGTTGACTGGGTTGTGGTTACTTCTAAGCGGATCTGACAATGTGTTTTAATTATCAAAGAATTACACTTTTCATTCTTTCTGGAAGATGTGTAAAGGGTGTAAAGAGGAGGATCTAACTGGTAACGGAACTTCGGATCCAGGAGGAGCAAACAGGAGAACCAGACCATATCACTGCAGTGTCCATCACCTATCTACTTTAGAGGACGCAGCGCCCCCTGTCGTCTCGCCTCGAAATAGCCTTTGGCTCAGAAAATCTTTCCTTCCTTGGTTCGCTGATTAGCAGCTGCTGAGGCGGCGTCCCCGTACGGTGGCTCGACGCCGTCCACACGGCTCGGTGGTTCCCGTTATGGACGCGAGGAACCGGGAGGAAGCAGCGCGCCGCATCCCCCCGGATGGCGGAGTGGAGTGAGCGAGGATGCGCTTCCCCAGCTCCATCTTTGTGTCGGTGTCTCTGTTCACTGCCGAGACCACAGCAGCGCTGTACCTCAGCTCCACGTACCGCTCCGCAGGGGACCAGATCTGGCAGGGACTCACGCTGCTCTTCACGCTCGTCCCGTCCGTCCTGGTGCAGCTGACGCTCACCTTCATCCATCGAGACCTGAGCAGAGACAGACCGCTCATTCTGCTGCTCCACATCCTGCAGCTCGGTCCCATTGTCAGGTCAGAGTTGGCATGTTTGTATCGGGAGATGCAGTTGTTACACCCCCCCCAGCTGTGCACCACCCAATGTGGTGTGCGTCCAAACGTCTCTAACCTGCTGAAGCTTGGAATTTGTTGATCTGAACGCTTTGCGCACATATAGTTGTTTGCATCCTCTCTGAGCTTTCTGTCATGTTGTCCTCATGTTAATGCAGCGTGAATGCATGCCAGTGTCATTTAGATCGGAAGTAAAAGTCTGATCAATAAATGCATCGATAGGTTCCACATTCCCAATGGCATAAAAAGCCGAGTCTCAGTACTATTTAAAAAAAACAAACAATTTGTTGCCAATAATTCTCTAATTAATGTCTGAAAGAATCAGCATCATAAAGGATCATCTAAACCAAACCTATATGATCTGTTATCTAACATGCTTTGTTTCTTCGTGGTCCTTCTTGACCATCTGATCACAAGAACACAAGACTAATCCTGCTCTTAAGAAACCCCCCTGTTGTGCATACACCCACACCAACACTGTGATCAATTGTACAAACAGCAGTTAATCCACTTTGGTTTAAAAACAACTTATCAGACTAATTTTTACAGCTACACCTCACTTGGTGGGTGATTTGCAGAGGGATATACTTCTCTTTTGATAATCTATGTTTGACCTTTTGGAGAGGTTTTCTTGGTTTCAGTTTACAGTAACAGTGGTGGCCATTCTCTTTACATTTTGGCCATTTCATTTAACAGTACAAGAATCTACAAAGCATTTTATTTTTGATTTTATATGATAAACACGAGGTAGCCTACAACTGTGAGGTGAACATTTATTGCTTTTAAATGTTTGTTTTTAAAATATAAATGTCCTAATTTGTTGATATCTATGTAGGTTTGTTGCTTTTTAATTTGACCATACTTTTTGTATTTTCTGATGATTAATTGATTGAACAGAGTTCTGGGAAACGTTTCTTTTTAAAGCTTACAGGCTGAAAATCTATTTAATCAATCAGGTCGAATTTTTCTTCAGTTTATATCTAACCTCATCGGTGATGGTGGCTGATATGCTAAAGGTCATAAAGAATGTTTAGGAACATACAAATGCCATAATTAAGAAAATATGGTTTTAATACAACCGAAACATTCTCACAGTATTCAACTATAATGTCACTTTTTTCATAATATCCCAACATGTTATATTTTTGTCTGCTTTGACTTTTTAATGGTATAAAAAGTATCATACAATAGTTTTGCAGCCAATTCACACTGTTTGTATATGATATATTTATATTATTATTTAACCTCAGTGTATGTTATGCAACACTACACTCGCCTCAGAATGCTTGATGCTTGAAAATGAAAGTAGAATCGCCTGCTACAGCCTTAATTAATTGCAGTTATGATTATTTGACATCACAGCAAAAGTTATGTACCATGTCTGGAGAGTTGAAGGCTAAAATTTCAACACCACTTTCAATAACAAAACAAACATCTGGGTCATCTGATTACTGGTTTCAAGGTTAATCAAGGTTTTTACAACAACGATTTTCTTTTTATCATCTACAGATCAAAGTTTATATCTTATAGATATAAGCAGGAACTTTAACAAACATAGAATATAAGTGTGAATTTAAAAATAACTGTTTTCTTTCCACTGCTTTTCAAGCAACTTTGATTGATAGAATGTAAAACATGTAATGACATGAAACATGCAATGTGTAGACTATGGCATCATGCGTTTACTTAAGAGAATTTAGTGTCTAATAGCTCAGAATAAGTTTATCTCAAGTATTTTTTATTTGAAGCCAGAAAAAGAGTTTAATTGCACAAAGTAACATATATGTTGGAAACAAATACCAACCTTGTGATGTCTATGTTTTGTTTCTTACAATGGACACTTGATTGGTATTGTAGTAGATAAATGAAAATCACACGATAATAAAACAAAACTGGTTAAAGTGTAGCTGATGTTTTCATAGAACGTACTCGATGAAGATCTTTTCAAGTACTGTACACCACTACTTAAAATGTTACTCGTAATTAGTTTCTCAAAAAAAAACCTTTCCTCTTAATCAGAAGTGAAGAGAGGGCAGAAAAAGGTCATCTTATGAAATACGTGTGTTTGTATTGACTTGGCCTAAACAGGAACTGCAAAAGCATCATGTAGAATGAGAGAAAACATGAGCATTCAAGTGCTAAACCTATTAGGGTGTTTTAACCGTCGGTAATTACTGTAAAATAACAAGTGGTGCTATTTGTAGCCGTACCAGTGAAGTAAATGTGGAGTTAATGACTCAGTAAGTGAAGAAGGTCTCTGTGAACAGATTCCTCAGCAAAGACGGTTCTGTTTATGACTCTATGACTCCATGTTTTGTTCTCACATTGTTCCCCAGCGGCAGCCTCAGTCATTCTGACCTGTAACGCTCCGTGTCCCCTCCAGTGCTCACTGAATGATAACTCTTCAGACATCTTCCCTGGGTGAAGCATGGTTCTAAGAATAGTTCATGTCACTGCAGGCTGTTTATCACTGACAGCACATGCATGTCTGCCTCTGCTCCAAACAGCCAAGCAGCACTTCCTCATCTACCCGTACCCAACAACGCTGAGATAGTTTTCTTTTTATCATGTTCCGTCACAGCAGTGACACTGACAGCTGTTGGTTAGAAATGGTTTATGAAACAGATAAAGCTGTTTTGTGAACCGTTTCTAACCAACCTATTTTCTTCACAAATCCTCTTTCTTGTTGCTACTTTATTCAAAAGTCGACATTGGAGCAGAAGTTAGATAGAATCTCTTCAGTTTAAAGTTCACTTTCTCTGTTTTTTTTTTTTTTTCCTGTAGCTCTAATCTTTGTTTTTAGGTCATCTAGAGCTCAAAGTCCATATTTAAATGAAGCTAGGTATTATTGTCAGTTTCGGGTCAATAGATTATCTAGAGTAACACCTTTCAGTGCAAATAATTTAAAACAAGGGCACAAAGGGACAAAGTTATGCTGCACGATTAAAATTTAAAAAACAACCCAAAGCAACAATGCATCTTCTACACATCTTGTATGGATTGAGAGTGACAGATAAAAAAAATTCTTGGAGCTATTGCAAAATCCTTTCTAAAGCAGTAGAGTCAAAAAAGTAGTAACCATCATATTCAAGCACTGTATCTTGGTTCCTATGTTTTCTCTTTAAACTGGAGCTGCACAATTTTAGGAATATATTAATCTAGAGTACTGTTGCTGAAAATTGTGTTGACAAAACCAGATAGGATTTGTTTTTATGAGGCACTTTCCTGTTTTTACCATGATGCAGTGGAATAGGGAGCACATGCATGCATCCCTGCTACTGAGTTATTATTGCTTCCAGTGTAAAGAAACATGTTGATAAACTTTAAAGTTGCATATAAAGAAGTTAATGAATGCACCCAGGCAATAAGGAATTGTTTTAAAATGATTAGATGATAGTTTAAAATGATTATAACTGATAATTTTAAACTATAATGGTCTCTATCAGATGCCTGGTGGCTCTGGAAAATGTACAATTAAGGTCCAAATTGGCTTTCTGTATTACTTGCAGTCTGCATCCCTAATGCATTTTCACTAGTAGATAAAGAGATGTGTTTCTCTTTTATTGGTTGCTTAACATTACTCAGCAATGTTACTTTTGCAGAAACATTTAAAACAGGAAGAAGCTACCATTATCTTTATTAAACTAGCATGCACCATCAATGCAAAGCAGGTCAGATATATCATTATTCTGCTTTATCCACAGCAGCATCAATACTGAACATTTGCATGTCTGAGAAACTGTCTGCTTTAGAGTTGTAAAGACATACTTTTAATTTTTCTACAGCTGGATAAGTTTTGTTACCTACATGTCCCATTCATGAAAACCTTTTAGGTTATGGTGTCTCCTGCCCCAGTGAAACATGTCAGCTGTTTGGTGGAATTTAGATTAAATGTCTTATATTAAGCCTGTTTCAATATGCTAAATAACTGGGCTTCCTGTTCAGTCTAGAAATGTGTGGTATTTAAGTGCAGTATTTACAGTCTGTAAAGTATAAATAGTATAAGTAGAAATATTAGTATTTTTTTAGACTAAAGTGTCTTTCCCATTAGTTTGAATGTCCCATTTCCTCTTTGTCTTTATCTTCAATAAATTCTTCTTTGCTTTTTTGTGTCCTTTCTTCCTGTCTTGCATTTTACTTCCTTTTTTAAAATACCCTTCATCCCTGCCTTGTGTCCTCTCTTCCCTTCCTACCTGCCTTCATCCTTTCTTATATCCTTCCTTCCTTTCTTCCTGACGTTGCCCTGATTCATTATTTCTGTAAGTCATTCTTTTTTCCATTGTTTTCCTTTTACCCTTCTTCATTCCTTTTTGTTTAATCTCTTTCTTACTACCTTGTACTTGTCTTCCATCCTCTATCGTAGCTTCCCTTTTCTTCTTTGCTTTTGCCTTTCCATCCTTCCTATCATGTCCCTTCTTCCTTCTCCCATTATGCGTTCTTACTTTATTCCTTCTCTTATCGAGTCCACTCTTCTCCTTTTGTGTCCATTTTCCTTGTGTCCTACCTACCTGCCTTCTCTCTTTGCCTTTCTTTCTTGCTCCTTTCTTGAGCCCTTTCTGCCACTTCCTTTTAATCCAGTTTCTGATTTGAGATTCTAATAGTTTGTCATAAGTATAACAGACTGAGAACTCCATGTAATGTTGATTTTTAAAATGTGTTTTTTAGAGGAATGTGTAGATCTCATGTTGAAACCCTCCTCCAGGGCTTTAAGAGCTTTAGTGGTGCTCGCTCTGCATGTCACCCAGTATTATACAGATAAACAGTTGGTCTCTCAGCACATCTCTGGCTTAAATCTTGTTGTCATGTTGTTTAATTGGCTGTAGATCAGCGCCACTAGACCCTCAGCTCTCTTGCCCACAGCCTGCTCTTCAGAGTTTAGTATTGGATTATAAATTTACTGACTCTCACTGACACTGATGGCTGGTTTGACGTCCATAATGATAAAGTATTCAATGCTGATGTAAATGACCCTGGTGGTAAAATTACCTCAGGCTATTGAGCTTCTGTAGCTTCTCTTCTCTGTATAATTTCACTCTTTGTTGTGGTAAAACAAGTAAATGCTGAATGCATACATTGGATAATGATGGAAGCTGGCATGAATATATTGATGATATAAAAACCTACGTGTATTTTATATTGTATGTGAATATTTATTAGACCAAACTAGAACACATTTTCAACTTGAACAGTTTTGGCTTTAGCTAATGCTGCCCTATTTGAATGATTTTAAAAAGTATTGATCTCACAACAGCTTAAGTGCGGTTGTAAGTTAGCAATTAATAACTTTAACCCTAGCACTGCTAGAACAAAGCCTTCTTTTATTCATTGCAGACATCCTCATCAGACAAAACTAATATCCATTTAGTTTATTTGATTAATAAAGTATATGGATTCAGTTATTAACACATTTTGAATTTTTAATAAGTTATTATAATACATCTTTTGCACCCTTTAAATACAAACTGCATTCAAAGGGCCTCAGGTCAGGTTTTGAAACCAGCACTTTTTGCTTGCATCGGGGCTAATAACCTTACAGTCATTTATCTTTTAGATCCTTAAAAGAAAAATCTGCAATCAGCTGTAACCATATATAACTCCACAGGTTTCTTACTGGATTAAGATGCAGGGATAATAAAGGTAAATCAATAACATTCATTTTGCTAGAGTACAAACATGATGCCATTCGCTGACTGGTGTGTTTGGGCTCATTGAACATCATTTTAGGTGCATTTTCCTCTCCAGCTTGAGGCAACATGGCCATAATTCCCATCTATTAATCGTTTATAAAGTGTTTAGAACTTCATTACCTATTGGATCGTTAACTAATGACTAACAAACAACCTACCAAAACAGTCTCTCTTCTCTTCATCTGGAGGGAGGCTGCATCCCTGAGGCAGAAAAAGAGCCAACCTTAGTAGACCATGGTTAATACTGTTACCCCTGTATCCCCTGGTGTCTGAATGTGTTTATCTTTTTGAGTAAATGAGATTTAAAAGTAGATGAGGGTTACACAAATTCAATTTGTGACCAATTCTTTCCTTTCATTTGAATTAAAGATACCTTCAGCAGTGAGGCTGAAAGTGAAGCTTTTACAACATGGATGACTGTAGTTTTTTAAGGGTTGTATTGTGAAATGCATTCACAGCTCTTCCTTTTCATAAAACATTAATCATACAATGAACTTCAACGATGAAGTAAAAGTATTTGACAGACAGATGTTACCATGTCATCAGAAATGAAATAAAGTCTCAACAAGCTGGTTTGCTATGACAAAGAGTCAGCGTTCACCGCGGCTTTAAAAGCTACTAAACCCACAGAAACCTACAATTCTGTACCAATAAGACTGGTATATGTTTGCTGGATCTACTGTTATGTTTACTGTGGTACAAAGCAACACTGTCTACTTAAACCAAATCAAAAATGTTGGCCTTACTCTAATCTAGGCAGTACAGTTCATTTACCTGTCAAGGAAAAACATGGTGACTCCACCGCCGCCTCTCAATCACAATGAACTGCCAGCAAAGGGAAACGTGTTGTTATTCCTCACATTAGTGCTGTTTAATCCCTCACCGGTGTCTGAACTTTCAAGAAAACAGACTGTCATGGCGCTTCACAAACTGGTGACCAACCTTATGTATAAACTAATATAAAATCCTTAATTTATGAAAAGGTATCTGGATATTTGTGGAGGCAATAATACACCGATAATAACACAAATGCAAATGCAGTCATCAAAATCAGACACTAAGAAAAGCTAAATTACTGCATATTATCCATTTAAAGACATTCCTGTAAGTATTGACAGCCTTTTGCCTGAACAGTTCTTAAACCAAGCTCTGATGCATCTCATTTCCTCTCATCATCCTGCATATGTTCTTATACCTTAATGGACGCCATTCAGGTGATATCAGGAAACATAATTTGTGAAAACACTTTTTATCAGACTGTCAGAGATGACGATACATATTTAATCAGAAGCCATTCGGTTTTAATTACATAAATAGATGTCTGAAGTAGAAATGTCATTAATGATGTATAACAGACTGAATGATGCAGCAGCAGTTCATCATTGTCTCTGCTCTCCGCCTCAGGTGTCTGGAGGCGTTCTGCATCTACGGCAGCGTGGGCCAAGTGGAGGAGCCTTATGTCAGCATCACCAGAAAGAAGCAGATGCCCCGCGAGGGTCATTCAGTGGAGGTGGAGCGGCAGGTGGGACAGGCTGAGGGGAAACTCTTCACGCACCGAGCAGCGTTCTCCCGCACATCTGTGATTCAGGCCTTCCTAGGATCGGCTCCCCAGCTCACACTGCAGCTCTACATCTGCGTGCTGCAGCGGGGGGTGTCTGTTGGAAGAGGTGAGGAGGAGGTGTGGTGGAAGTGTGTGTGTGAATGTGGGGGGATTGATATCAGTCTGTCACAAGTGTGCTACAGTGTGGGCAGAGCTGGATGTTGAGTCCAAGTGGGGTTATGTAACAGCCCCACTGGTACAGATGATGAAAATGCTGCTTTTCTCTCCAACTGCCTCTCAAGCAAAGAGATTTTAGATTTTAAACCATTCAGACGGATTTGTTGGTACTTTCTCAGACGTGCATTGATCAGGGAAAATGCCAGTCTGATTGATTTTAATGAAGAATTGGAGTTTGTTAAAAGCTCAGGAAGTCGATTTTGCATGAAACGGGCCGTTTTCATTTTGGGTTGAAATCATATTTTTTTAGCTTGCTGGCAATAAAATCAGTCAAAAGATTAGAAATAAAAATTACACATTTCTAGTTTAGTTCTTTTGTGAGGTGTGTGGTATCTAGTTACATTACCTTGAGTAAATTTTAGAGATATGTGTACTTTTAGAAGTAGATATACTTTGCTTTTTACTTTTAGTTAATATTCTTCTAAATAAAATTTACTCAAGTTGGAGTATTACTATTTTTACTTGAGTAAATTTCCTGGTTACTACTGACCCCAGCTGCAAAATACAGTAAACAGCAGATATTAAATCTGGAAGTTTTTTATCCTTTCCTGACATATATGCAATTCCTACTGTTAATATGGGTTTCATAGATTTATATTAAAAAAGTGACACAGAAAAAAGTGGTTCTTCTGCAAAAATGTGGTCTTTTGTAATCTTATTGTTATTATGTTTTTATGTTATTATTTTGAAATACCAGAATTTGCTCATTACTCTCTCCCTAATAACATTTTAAACATTTTTTTGTGTTACAAGCCATTAACTACTCGGTACTTAAGTAGCCATTTTACAGTACTTTTTAAAATCTTACTCAAGTAGTTTCTTGAATGTCTACTTTCTGTGTGTACATTTTAAAGTAAATGGTAAAGCAGAGCTACCCACGTCTGGTTCTATGTGAAAAAGTTTTAGGAACTATAGGTGAAATTTCACTACTACTTGTGCTGTTAAGCAGCCTCTATAAAGCAGAACAAACAGTCTCTCCAGCTGCAACCCTCCCACCCTCACCTTGTATATATTTTCAAAGGATAAATACACAGCATGACAGCAGCACCTTTCAGAGAAATGTTTAAAGGGAAGAAGTAAATAACTCCTAACTTTATAATGCTGCTAGCGAGAGAATTATTTTTGGCAAATGATCATCTTTAGGTGACCGTTTCAACCATCTGGACGTGCTCTCCGGCATTTTGCTGCTCTGGTAAAACAAGCAAATGGAGAACACAGAAATGGTGCATGATGTCACACTATGTTCAAATATACTTTCAGTTCTTGACACAATTTTTTATTTCATTTTATCTAAAATAATGAGTTCTTGCTAGCTGATCATTTAAAGACAGAAAATGTGTTTCAGTTCTTAATGGGACTTTTTAAGGCTTGTATTAAGTACAGATGATAAGTTTGCACAAAACTCTGGCATTTTTTCTTAGCCACTTACAAATAACCAAAATCACTTAAAGATTTACATCAATTGAAATGGTTTATTGTGCTACCAAAGCAGGTGGTGATGGGAATTATTGAAGGCAAATTAATTCTCTCAAAAATTCAGTTTCCCTTTTTATAAAACATTAATTATAGAACAACAGTATCATTAGCATCTAATAGTGAGATATAATTAGATGAATAAAGTACTCACTAAATAGAAAATACTCATAACCATACATGAGGACCTGTAAAATAAATATAAAAGGCCTCTAATTCAAGGCAGCTCTAATTGTTAATCAAAGTGTTTTCAATATTCCAACATTTTCTCATCATCACATCCTCCTCCCTGATGATTCATTGGGCTGAGTTGTACCACAGACCAATTCATAAATCTGACAAAGTGTAAAGCTTTCACACCGATTGCTGTGCCGATAACTGAAATGTATAAATAATGTAAAGGGTGGCTGAGTGCTAAAGAAGCACAGTTTCATATGGAAAACCAGCACTACATAGAATATATGGTTTGATAAGTGTTAAATAGTGCATTCAGCCTGAATGCGGTGTTCACGGTGATTTCCACAGGCCTTGGGGGAAGTTCAGCGCTCTGCACAGTGTTTACAACCCAGACCACGTCATCAGATTAGAGGAGCTACAGATGCATGAAGCTGACAAACCACCCTCATGAAAAAACTCAGCAAATAGACTAGTTAGTGCTACATTAGTGCAGGTTTATGAAGATAAAATTATAATTTCTAAATAAAGAAATAAATATAATTTGAGCTATTTTTGTTTCAGAGATATTGAAGATTATTCTTTTGGTCATCCAGAGGTTATCACCTCATCATTAAGCTCCACATTGAATGAAAATATCTATTATTTCAGTGATACTTTGTGCAGGTAAAACAGTCAGCACAGCTGAGTTGGTTTTTAAGGATCTATTTTAAGTTCAGCCGATGACATCACCATCCCAGAATACTTTAGTGCTGCACTTGTCTCAGAATATAAAATTATTGCATAACATAACACTGTAAACAAAGTATCTTCAGTTGGAAGTTTCTCCAGATGTGGTGCAAAACAGACCGATACAGAAGATTCTTCCTGCCTACAACTCAACTCAATGAAAAAAAAAATTAGTTACTCCAATATATAACTTTCCTTTGGGACTAATAAAGTGTTTTTGAATTGAAGTGAATTGAATCCCATAACATTTCCTGTCAAGGTCTGCACTTCACAATAAAAGCACAGGGGGAATGGAACATTACAGATTGCTGCTAAAATGTTCTCTTTGCACAACATTTGAACCGGCTTGGGGAGGATATCAGTTTTTAGAAAAGCCCTAGAAGTGCTGAAAAAGTAGATTACGGTACTTTGTTTCATCCAGAGCTGCATCTGGCTAATAGTTGAATTAGGCTGTATTTCATTGTAAATCTACCCACGCAGAGAGCACCGGCGCTTGGCAGAGGCAGCGACAGACCATGGTCTGAGCTGGAGGTAAGGGAGGACAACGAACAGTCCTTCTATGGGAGAGCGGAGCAGTGACAGCCCTTATCCATACGATTTGCATAGGGGTACCATGTGCATCTACCATCCTCACTGTGGACACCGCGCTTGGTCTAAATGCACCTTTTAAAATTATGGTTGTATATGTATTATCTATTTAATATGGACAAAAACTGACTTGGTTTCATGCTGCAGTTTGTTAAAGATCCGTGGTAAATCTTTGTGGAGCAAACAGCTATTTAGTCAGCCACTGATTGTGCACGTTCGTCTAAGAAAAATAAGTGATGTCTGTATTTCCATCATGGGTATTCTTCAACTATGAGAAACGAAATGAGAAAATAAGGAAAGCACAAGATGAAAGATGTCCGGCCTTCACAGACCTGTACCATCGTCTTTAAGAAGCACCTGTTTTTTCTATCACCTAAAATCTCAGTCAAACACATTTAGGTTCATGGTTGTGAATGAAGGAAAGGTGCCTGAAGTCCTTCAAATAAAGAACCTGTCCTTTAAATAATGTGCTGCTTCTACTTCTGTATGTCTTCTTTTAGGTACTTTGATGGTCATCTCCCTTTTGTCCATCGTGTACGGAGCTCTGCGATGCAACATCCTGGCCATTAAGATAAAATATGATGACTATGAGGTGGACATTGGACCCATGGCCTACCTGTGCATCTTCCTGTGGAGGAGCTTTGAGATTGCCACACGTGTGGTGGTTCTGGTTCTGTTCAGCTCTGTGCTGCAGCTTTGGGTCCTTCCTGTGGTTTTCTTGAATTTTGTGATTTTCTTCTTTTACCCCTGGATCCTCTTCTGGCAGAGTCACTCTCCGTTCCCAGAGAACATAGAGAAGACCCTCACCAGGGTGGGGACAACCATTGTATTGTGCCTGCTGACTTTCCTCTACGCAGGCATCAATATGTTCTGCTGGTCTGCTGTGCAAGTGAAGCTGAGCGACCCGGACCTCATCAACAAGTCCCAGAACTGGTATCGCATGGCTGTGTACTACATGGTGCGCTTTATAGAGAACGCCTCGCTGCTCCTGATGTGGTACATCTACAAGACAGATTTCTATGAGTTCATCTACGCCCCGCTGCTGGTGCTGCAGCTGCTGCTGGCTTATGCCATCGCCATCTTCTTCATGCTGGTCTTCTACCAGTTCTGCCATCCGTGCCGGAGGCTCTTCTCCTCCAGCATGACGCAGGGCCTTTGGGATTGCTCCTCCTTCCTCTGCTACTTGTGTACCTCTGCGTCTCATCAGAGCAGGCCGACGGGAAGGGCAACAGCAAAGCCATCCACCCATCGAGAGGCCTCCAACGACCAAGTCCACGACACAGCGAGCGACAGCGCAGACGACATACCGAATGACACAACGTATGATGTGCTCAACGACACGATCTATGACGTTCCTAATGTGGAAAATAGCATCAGAGGTGGAGTCAACGGGGATGTAAGCAACAGCGTGTCATGCAGCGTCTAAAGCATCACAGTTGCCCCAATATTACTTTCAGCGGACTTTCCACAACCTTTAAAGTGCAACATGTGTCCCTCGGTCACTTTTAAATAAGAGGAAGATATGGATTCATTCTGGCTGCAAACACTCACAGGTGATAATCAGCCATATTTGCAGCTAAAATCCTCCCCTTTGCAGCCTTATAAGCATCTACAGCCTATATGTTAATCTGATCGTATTAAGTGTCCCTTTTTTTGGCATGGATGCATGCAGATGTCTAAATTCAAATGAGCTACAACAGCTGTTAAGAATCCATCCTTGCCAGTTTTATGGCTGCAAGCAATCAGCTTTGTTTCACCCTCCCAGTGAAAAGCTTTATGGTTCTCACACTGCTTCTGTGATGTGCTCACGCTTGATGACGAGATGTTTGACTCTAATAACAGATAAAGAACCACTCTACATGCTACTGTAAAGCACAGGTATTTTAAAGAAGCATAATATGTATTTTGCACGTTTACAAAAAAAGTGTCTTGCTCAGCAGTCAATCGGCAGCCATAGTGACTTGAAATGTTTTGTTTCTTCTGTACGTCTCATCACTTGGAATATTTAGAAAGAGTAAAAGATGTTTGTTAGAGAAATCACCAAATACTTTTTGCTGTGTTTTTTATCTCAAATGTAACTTTACATTTAAGAAGAATGTCAGTTTGCTTGTTTTTCTGCACAAATCCCTATTTTTTTGCAACGTATCCGTGGAGGAATCGCCAAAATGCTTCTGTTTGTATCAACATGCAACATTCAATGCTGCAAAACAAAAATTACAAACATACTGACACTAGAAATTAGTGTTATAAAAGATAAATGCCTAGTAAAAAATAAATTTATATTTATATGTGAAAACTGTAGTTTTTGTCTTCATGCTGTGTTATGGTGACATCTAGTGGCCAATCACGCAAACTGAAAATACATTTTTATTTAAAAAAAAAAAAACATGCACACACTAAAATGTGGACAATAAAATAAATATACTGCACATAGTTTTCTTGCTGCATTCAAGGAATTTAACCCCAGAAAATACATCTAGACTACCTGTGCAAAGGAAATTATTGAAATGTCAATGTACAATTATAGAAAACACTTTGCAGAAGTTAATTACCATTTACTAAACACATATCTGATACACTTTTCTACACTGTTTCCTATCAGTAAATTGAGTCTAAGTCTTAATGTTAATGTTTTATTTGGTAATATGATGCAGGAATATGGTATTTAAGTACAAATGTGAAAAAAGTACAACTAATGGAAATGGAATTTGAACCCATCTGTTTTCAGGCTGCTGTTTAGCTTCATCGATGGCTTTTATCAGCCTGGTTTTCTGAAAATAACCTTCATCCATACAGACACCAGTGTACATAAACAGAAATGTCCCAGGGGAGAAATCGTGTCCTGGGAGGATTTCATCACACGACCTGGTGTCACTTTTAGCATGGCTTCAGAGCTGACGGCGCTCGGAGGGGGAGCAGCTGCAGCTCTGCGTCGCTGTCACATCGCCACAGCAAACACACTGACCACACAGTACATGGTGCGGTTCTCCCACCGGACCGTGCAGCTTCCTGAAAATGGATAAACCACATGCTTCAACTTTCAACTTTTAGTTAAAATAATTATTTTATTCAGGAAAAAAAATACAGTTTTGCAACTTTACTCTATTTAAATTATGTATTTCTAAAAATCAAGGCAAGGCATTTTAAACTTTGACAAATGTGTACACAACCTATATTGATTAAAAGAAAATAAGAGTATTACCTTATAAGCACATTGTTGTCAAGCACATAGTTTAAATGTTTGTTGGGTTTTTCTTACATTTTTACTTTGGCTTAGTGGTAGGCAGAAGAATGTTATTTCCAGAGGTGGGTAGTAATTAGTTATATTTACATAGTTACATTTACTTGAGTAAGATTTTGTAAATGTAGTATTACAGCACTATACTTTGAACTTTTACTTGAGGAAAATTTCTGGCTCCTCAATCCAATGTGATTAACTTCACTTAGTGAAAGCAAGCTTGTGTTAAACAAAAGCACATCATCTTCTTTCATGTAATCAAGGCTTGTTGGATTAATGTTTTTTTCCATCTGCTGAGTCGGCCATGTCATTTGGTGGTTGAGTAATAAAACAGCAAACAGTAATTTAACCCATTCCACATACTGCAATATTGATTTTATAAGTTTTATTATTCAGAAAATATTAAATCAGTTTTTATGATCATGGGTGTTAAGAAGATTTATTACTCAGTACTCGAATAGCCTTTTTACCAACCACTTTTTTACTTTTGTGTAGTTTAGTTTTTGATTGTCACAGGCACTAAAGAGTTTTCTAGCCACTATGGTTCCTCCAGAATGTGACCTGGGTGACCTTTAAACTCCCCGACAATAAATAATAGACAATAGAGTGAATGTATGGAAGATGTTACAGAAAAATCTCCAAAACTATTGATTCCCTGTTTATTTCTCAGTTAGCCCTCTTTCTGTCATGGCCCCATCTTTAAAATGGGTCATCTAATTCTGTATGGATTTCTATGCAGTGTTTTGTTGAACCCCATCTATTTTGGAGGAAAAAAAACTTGATCTAAATCAGGCATATTGATGCTAGGTCTAAACATTTTTAAAAGTTGGTTTGGTTTTATTTTATTTAAGTAGAAGGTAATGGACAATTTATTCTGTTAACTGCAGCTTTTAGATCAAATCTGGTGAAATTGTAGCTGATGCATCTTCATAAGAAGCCTGTTTGTTTCAAACGATAACAGTTTCAGATAGGGTTGATGAAGCAAAAAGAAAAATAGACCTTGTCTTAAGAAGAATGGTTTCACACCCATCTTCAGGAAGCTGTGACTGATTCTGTGTAACAAACCATACAACTTTAGCACTTGTTCTTAAATCCCATGGCTCTCTATGGAAACAACTGTTGGTTCAGTGTTTTGGAAGTATTTTCACCCAATGCTATTATTGTTTTTAGCCTGAGATTTTAAGCACATTATGATGACATCAAAACACACAATCAAGCTTAAAGCACATTCTCCTACCATCTGTAGTAGTGTCCCAGTAGCAGGAGTTGGCCGTGTGGAGACCGGCGCCACTCTTCTGCATAACTGTACAGTTCACTGAATCGCAAGAGACACTGTTGTTACCCTAATGGCTTTTCAGTCAAAAACAAAACCACATGGGGATAAAGGTGAACAATTGCTCACCGATGTATTTGAAGGGACGACCCTGCTTCACCAGGTGAGTCAGTGAATGCTCCACAATATTGGCTGTCCATTGGTTGACTTTGTTATGGTTATAGTCTGTTCCACCAATGACTCCTTCAATACACTGAGACAAAGAAACAAGGGTTTTTTCCTCGTATGACAAAACATTTTTATTCATGATTTAAGGGATAAAATCTTACCTCCTTCACCAAGATGCTTGTCTCTTCAGAATTGAAGTTGCCCTGGAGGATTATTTTAAAGCAGAAGAAACAAGGTGGGTGAGCATGAAGTTGATTAACAGTGCAATAGACAGCTCTTTGTTTTTTTTTTTCTTTGCTTAATTTGATGTTTCATCACCGCACATACAGAATTTATTACAATGACTATAACTCAAACACATGAAGTAATGAATACAAAATTGCAAGCAGGTTTCTGTTGATATTTTTTTAACAGAGTTTAGTTCTTGTTCATGTTCTCTTTTATTATACAACCAAAGTGTGTGTTTTTTGGATACTATGGAGCAGCATTAAAACTTGAATATTACTTATTTAGAGAAGTTCTTTAAAAAAATAGGATAATTTTTGCTTAAATATTAGTAGGTAGGTATCAATTATTTTAGTTATTAATTAATATGTGAATAATTTATTAGCTTGTCAATAGGTAAATAAAAAAGCTAAGTCTAAGTCTAGATGTCTAAAAAAATATTTGGATAAGGATATATCTGATCAGCTCTGTTTGAGAACATACTTAACATTTGTCAAATCTGAATCTCATACGATATTTGAATATTAAAATTATTTAAAGTCGATTACATAATTAAAGCTAATTTGTGAATCCTTCTCACCATCTGAGATGGTGAAGGGGCGAAAAAGAGCAGTGAATGAGGAGTACGTGCTACTTTTTAAGAGGAGATCATAAAGCAGTTTCTTTATTTAATTGTGTAATAACCTGTTTCTCAAAACATTTTCCGAACAAATGTATACCTATATACCTAGATATCTAGATAGATAGATAGATAGATAGATAGATAGATAGATAGATAGATAGATAGATAGATAGATAGATAGATTATATCAGGCTGGTTACCTTGGCAACGCGTCACGTCAAATAACTCAGCATTTTGTCAAAAAAATAGCAATCTTTACGACACATATTAACGTATTAATTATAGTCTTAATATTCATGCAGGGCGAAGGTTGCCTCTGCGGAGTTCATTCATTGCTGATGAACCAACGGTCACTAACGAAAAAAAGAAAATAAATTATTAGTAACGTTTTTTTTACGGTCATTATTATTATTATTATTATTATTCATTATTATTATCATCATCATAATTTTCCGGACAATTAAAATCTGTAAAGAAAGATATGATGCTGAGGAAAACCACACCCATCAGCTAACTGACTGTGCTGATAGCTAACTGGTGTAACAAACTGATACGGGTTAAAATAGACTGACTATATCCCTTTTCATGAATGTATTGATATAAAAAAATAACTTTACATCATCCCCAGAGCTGTACTCCTCCATCCTGATTAGCACACAGACAACTCCTGTCTCCTCCCTTTGTGATCGCTGCTGACTGCTGTTATTCTTCCTGTTGAAGCACTTCTTCTCCTTTTTGAACGGTTGACATCGAGTATTAGCGCCGCCTGCTGGACTAAAGCATGAGTGCACCGTCTGTTACCAAGACATGTCTTTTTCAATAGAGTTGGACTGAGGTGAAGAAAAAAATAATTTCTCAACATAGTAGAAGTATTTTGTATGGTACTTGGTGTTTTATTTGCAGTTCTGAACACTTATTCATCATCACTGCCATTTGTCTTTTATGATATTTTTATCCAATATCCCCCGTAGTACAGAGAGAAAAGTAAAATCTGGTACTGAGGAACCACTATAATTATTTTCAATATCATTTGAACTGTCAATTTAACATTAACTCTCCAGTTAGAGAGTATCTATTTATGCAGTGGCTTTTAATTAAAATGCTATATATGCTGATTTACACTTTTCAACAGTTCTCCCTTCCCTCTCTCAGCAAATGCTACACAACACTGCTTCAATCTTGACTGACTAAGTGCAATTAGCTGGACTTCTCTTACTGAAAATATTCTACCAGTTGATATTTTAAAGTTATTCTGATTGCACTTGGATCAAACTGAAACTAATGAATTTGAGTTTGAATTTGCCTGGACTGGAGCAATTTAACCCGAGGAATCAGATCAAATGATGACCTGATAAGGTTAAGGTTTACAAATACATTCATTTTTGAATGAAACAGTTCATCATTTAGCTTGCCTTCATAAAAAGCTTGCCATTAATTTATCTATCTATCTATCTATCTATCTATCTATCTATCTATCTATCTATCTATCTATCTATCTATCTATCTATCTA
>JAUZNJ010003086.1:0-18596 GCA_034780135.1 Jordanella pulchra | reverse complement strand
TCATCATCAACAACAAATCCTGTGATTTTCATAACATTTGCTCTTTTTTTGACAAAGTTAGGATGGGGGAACAAAATGTTTTAAGCGCCACTCTGGCTGCAATGCGCGCTCAGGGGGAACAGATTTTCACAGGGGAACAGAATTTCTCACAACACCGGTTGTATTTTCAAGCGGGCTTGTTTCTGGATTGTGGCGCAGAGCGTCATACGGTGATGAAGTGATGTCATCAGAACGTACTGTGTGTTTTCCATTTAATTGAGTATTTTGTTTTTGATTATTATTATTTTTATTATTTTTTATCATTTTTGCATTTTGTATATTTTGAGTTAGATGTAATTTCTTACTTTTTTCTTTTGCTTGTTTGGACTTTCTGTGGTTGGAGCCTGTGGCTTTAAAATCAGGTCTCTGCTCCAAACGGAGTCAGTCTGTGGTTGGACCTCTTAGAAGTCACACTGTAGGTGATGGACTCTAACAGAAGGTATTTCTAGTTGTCTAATTTCTTTCCTTAACCTGGCTTGGATGTCTGTTGTATATATATTCTGCGCCTGCCATCTTTGTTCACCTGAGGAAATGCATAATAAATTTCACTAAAGTGGTCCCCGGCCTTGACCAGTCCTTTATGTGTGACCAAGCCATAATAGAACCCCGTCACAGACAGCAGACACAACAATGACCAGCATGCAGTCTGGTAAAGCAGGACAGGCAGAAGTTAGGCTGGATAGTGGGAGACACTAGAGATGTCTGCATGGGGTGACTGTGGCTCTGCAGGAATGGTATCTTGCAATCCAAAGTCTGCAGGTTAATTTCTAATTTCCTCCTTTTACTGTAGATGTAAATGTGTTCCTGTGATGCACTTAACTTTATTGGTTTATTGGTGTTTTGGGGTTAAGCACATTGATAGGGCTACAAAAGCATGAACCAGATTTACTCAATTTACAGATTTTTTCTAAAAATTTTTATGAAAAAAATGTTGGTACTTGACTGTGTTATACTGAAGCCTACTACATTGTGTAAATCTTTTCCTGTGCTTCTTTCAATACTCCACTTGGTTCCACTGAGACTTAGTGATGTTCTTCTACGAAGATTTTATTTTCTGAGCTGTAACATTCCTCATAGACACCTCGTTTGGCTCTAGTTGTGCTCTGACCTGCTCTCATGTCTCCTGAGGTGACCTTTGTTTGCTGTGAAGTTGCATTAATCACCTGTATAGGAGATAAACTGGGTCAACAGCACTCCAGTGGAACTGCAGGGCAATTTGGAGAAAAAAAAGGAAAAAATTGTGTGTAGTTACACAGTCTCCCATATTCCCTCTTTCCTTTTTTTGCTTCTATTCATTTTTAGGCAAGCAGCTAGAATGGAAAAACTACATCAAATATTTTAAAATGTAGTAAAACATTAAAGGGTCATTTAGCACTATAATTTTTAGGTTCAGCTGTCCCTCTTATTCTTTTTTCTTTGCATTTCTGTTTCCTGCTCCTCTGCCTAATCCTACATCCAGTCTGGTGGAAACAAAGGAGTCGGAACTGACAAATGAGGCAGCCTATAGCGTTTGACAGACCCCAAGAAAAATGATCGCATTTCCCAGTTCTCCCTCTGGTACTGACTGTCTGGTCCAGCCTCCTCCTCCTCCAAGCCACACCGTTCAGGAATCATACTTGACAGCCACAATAAAAACAGCAAACATGTAAAGGAGAAGAGAAGGAGGGGGAGTGTGTTTTTGTTTTTATTTACTGAATTTCAACAGAGCCAGATGGAGCAATTAATCCCAAATAATAGCATGAATGTTAAGTAGTCTTAAGTCCTGCATGAAGGACTTTGTCATCCGTATTTTGCCCCCTTGAAGACAGTAATTATTGGTACACTGTCAAGATGTGTAGATATGTTTCACAGATGGGAAGGAATATGGCTTAAAATCTAAAGGCAAGTTCATTGATTAGATCGAAAATAGGTTGCATTGACAAGGAAACAATATTTCTGCAGTAAGATGACTTTCGACTTTTTAAACTAAGTTTGCTAAACATTTCAAGGAGAGAAAGGCAGTAAAGCAGAAGCCTTGTTTCCCCAAGAACGGTGTGATAAGAGTCGTCCTGTAGACAAAGTTCTACATATGTAAAAAAGAGAACTCAGTCTAAAAGTAAAGACACAACACTGAGTGAGGCAGGTAGCTAATAAAAACAATGACTATAGTGATACACTGTAATCAGTGACTGAAAACATGTTAAGGAATTCATATGCAGAATATTACCATAATCCAATTTTGTCTGAAAAGTAGTTATTGCAAGGAAAGATGCAGGGAAACCAAGTTTCTGCTAATCTAAGCTAAATCTAAAGACCAGCAATGTTCACTTCAAAGCACACATCTTAATACAGCACAAGACTCATAACTGGAAGATGACTATCTTGTTGTTTCTCTAGACAGCTATAATTAATGTAATTTAAGTCTTTAAGAAAATATCATGATTTTGGTTTTGACTGTGTTAAAATGATATTGAGTGAATGCAGATGAGAATGAACTGTACGGAAAGCAGTTTGTAAAAAAAAAAACAAAAAAAAAACTCTAAAGCCTGGGATCATCGACATAAATAAACTGCAATGCATTTCACACAGCTTGGATTAAAATATCCTTAATTATCTGTCTAAACTAGCAGTGAAGTTACCTAAACACAAAACAGCAGTAAGAATGAAAATATTATAATACATACTAGATTCATGAAAACAATTTGGCTACCAAAATCATTTGCAACAAACTGTTTAGCAGCTGCAGCTGCAGCCATCACCGGGTCCAAAGCAAACTTCACAGCTGCTTCATGTTCCTAACTGCTCCATATGCAGCAAGTCAACATGAATTATCTTATCAGCCTGGAACCCGACAATGGCAGTTACTCAGGAGAGATCATTTGTTCACCGATTGGGCTGGGAGTCGATCAGGTAAATGTGAAGTTGGAAGAAAATGGGACGCTGGGATGGGAACGGTGGATCAAGACACATCTGCTGGCTGTTTGCATGGGGATATGCTGCAGCTGCTGCCAGGAGAGAAATGTGTTTTCATTTAAAGCCCCTGAGACAAACACCAGCTTCCCAACAACAAACGCAGTCAACCAGCTCAGCATAGTGTAACAGAAGAATCAAGCCACTTTTTTTCTGTTTCCTTCATTTCCCAGCTGTATAGTCCTACAGCTGCTCCCCCCCCGAAAAAAAAAAAAAAAAGTTGTTTTGGCAAATGAAAGAAGTGAGTGTTGGCTCTGGTAAATGTCAAACTAAAGTTAAAAATGTTTGTAGCTGTTGCTAAACAACAAACCTAACTTTGGGTAAAGTCACTCTTTTCCAATCAGTGTGCTCACTCGTTGAGGCTGCTGTAGCCTAGAGCGTAACACGGACTTGGAGATGCTCTTACCTCCGTTCCATCTTATCATTTATCCTCTAGGTTAGAAGACAAGCTTAGTGGAACAAACATGAAGCAGCTTTGCGCCTTTCTTCAGGTGCCTCCTTTATCACTGCTGCTGTCTCATCAACCGCTGCCATCCTATCAATATTGCCAGTGACCGGGGGCAGAATGTAGTGATGGTGGTTGGAAACTGCAGTCTGTTTATCTGGTAACATGACAACTTCAGCCACATCAGACTCTGCTTTGGTTGCTTTTTTTTTGTTACAGGGCGGACAAACACCGCCAGCAGCGTCCAAGGAGTCACAAATAGAAATGATTAATCTGCTTCCTCTGCAATGGGAGAAAGCAAGCGTAGGGCAGCAAACACTAATAGTCCATTAGCTCTATGCCCCCTGAAATAACTGCATGTTCTGACTTTTTAGTTTGCATGTAGCCGTTTGAATCTTAATGAATTGCTTTTGTCTTTAAAACTAAGGTTTATGATGTGATCAGGATTGTAGTAGCACCTTGTGATCCTCTTTGTTCAGCCTTGGGGGCTTTGTACAGGCAGTAAGCCTCCGTTACAGTCAGCCTACTGTGTCTGCTGAGTGCCATCACCTGCTGCTTTGAGTGGCAGCCTGCAGAGATGCAAGTGTGCACAGACAGATGGAAAAAGTTAAATATGTAGGTCGTCCAACCCCAGGAGTGCTGTGCTTATGGCTGCCAGTTAGAATCCTGATCTAGGGCCTCATCTTTTGGGAAAGGGCAACATGACCCCTCACTGTTAGGGTCTACTCAGCTTTGTGGAGCCTATAGATAGAATATCTGGAAGTTTAGAGAAATAATGTCCGCTTTTTAGAGTTGCATTTTTCATTTGTGACCTTGTTTAGTGAACTTTTCTCCTACAGTAGGTATGTTGTCATCTGTTTAACCTTCTCTGTGCTTGTATAGCTTTATTTTTGACTTAGTTTTATGTAGATATGCACTAACAATTAAGAATGAATTTCATTAATAAAGATGACTGGTGGGTTGGTAAATAAAGAAATCTTCTGGTGTCTACAAAATACTTGGTCATTATACTCCTGCATGGCTCTTTCTCTCATCTTTTTTTTTTGAGTTTTTTACAGCACTAGTGGCTTGTTTTTCTGACAGTAGGCTGACAGGAAAGGGGGTATGAGAGAGAGGGAGAGACATGCGGGAAAGAACCATAAGCCAGATTCGAACCTGGGTCGCCCGCGTCAAGGACTAAGGCCTCCATACATGGGTCGTGCACGCTAACCACTGCGCCACTTGCACATCCCAGGATCTTTCTCTCATTCTGAAAAAGCTTTCATGTTGGTAAAATATGTATCGATCTGTGATGTAGGTGCACATTTATTGTACTTAGTTTTTTGTTTTTTTTAAGAGCACATTTTAAAATTCATAATGTAAAGGAATTAACATGGTGGTAAATTAAATTAACATAATCACTCATCTGTCCACATGGCAAGAAAAAAACACATACAAAAAAATGCGTCTCTATTGTTCACCAATTTCTGTAGCTCAGTGATGCTGAGGGGATTCCAGATGAGGAACTCCTTCTTCCTGGAAGCTGTTGTGAAAATAGATTAATACTCTGCTTTCTAGGATTGAGGGTTTTTTCCAGTCTCTTTTGCTGTGTGTAGCTCAGCTGTTGTCTCATCCAAATGCTGGACTTAAGCTGCTCTTCCTTTGTTTTACCTTTATAAATACAATAAGCTTACAGGAGTTTCTTGTTTCTGTATTCTGTTGTCTGAACACCCGGTTAGTCTGTTATCACTTCATGCAGACTCACGATACTGATGTGATGATCTAAATTAGGCAGTAATTCATTATAATTTAGCATTATAACCTGTAAGCTTTGTCACACTGTATTTGGATGGAAAGGACTGATCAGCACTTGAATTTAATCCATTTTTTTGATAAGCTGATTTGAACAGCACATGTTTGGTCAATAAAGAAGAGCAAGATGACAGTTTTTGTGAAGTGATGTTAAAATAATATTTATGTACAGTATACCCTCTAAACAAATATTTTGTAGAGTGACAAAGAAAAGACCTACTGTTTATTTTTGTCTTTTAATATTTCCCTTTAACTGCTAGTTAGAAAAACATAAGAGTTCCCTGACAGATCCATGAATCTAAAAAATATTAACTGTAGCATCGGCCTGATTAAAGTATAATGTTGAATTAGTTATTAATATCACTTGGCTCCATCTTTGTTTATTACACTGGCGAACAGATATTGGTTATTAACAAACATGATGTTCTGAAAGCTAACATTAATTCTTTCTGATAATATTTCTAAACAAACTGCATATTTAAGCATCCCTGCAGTCTGGACTAAAATATTCTGTATGTGCGCTGAAAGCCAACAGAAAACAAACATTCCCCTTCTTTTTCAAACCAAATAAAACTCAGCCCAGATTTTCTTCAGGATCATAGCAGTAAAACTACCAAGTGTGAAGCATATCCACCAAACAGATGTCGAGACAAACAAGCTGTGCTGTATTTATCACTGAAAAGACAATGGGAAACATGTTTCCTTCTTTAGCTTCCTGCCATCTCCCTCCTCTCTAGCACATTAATGCCCTGTATACATCTTTGCTTTATTTTTTATGAATGTATGTTTTCATAATTTTATAACAATGTAACCTTTACATTCTATTCATGTGAGAATTTCAAGTAAATGAAAAATATACAAACCACGTTTGTAATATACGGCGGCTAAATGAAGCATTTGGAGAAGAACTATATGGAGTATATTGACACTTAGGAGTAGCCCGGCCAGACTCCTTAGTTAAATATGAAGGGGAACCTGTCATAGGGCCTAAAGATTAGGGCAATGGCAAAGAGGTCTTCCAGTACCTTATGTCATGGGAAAAAAGTATTAAATATCCAGTTAAATAAAGGAGATCGATGGATATATTACCAAAGGTGACTCCTTAAAATACCAGTAGAAAAATGCAATCATAAATTTTAGGAAGCAATTGGTCACTTTAATACTTTTAAAACATTCTACCGATTATGTGAATAAAACTAAAACCAGCAAAATATTTTTGATTTCTAAATGGATAGAGATTTCTCTATGTTGTTCTTCATTCTTTTTTTAGCATCTTTTTTCCTATTAAAATTAAAATCACTTTAAATTAAAAATCTGTCATAGGTGTCATTGATATCAGACTTAGACTTAGGATATTAGTGCTGACAAACATTCTGATTAGCCTCATCCCTGTATATTAGTAATGCTTAAACCACATGAAAACTAACTTTGAATGTAAATTCTAGATCTAATTTTGGTTCAGATTCTAAATATAACAACAAAAAACATGGTTAGATTTCCTAACCTGAACCTTTGCAATGGTAGAGGAGATTGCAATGATCTGCTTACAGCAGTTTACTGCCATCTGAATGAAGAACAGTGTCAGCTTGCTGTAATTCTACCATCAGCATGTGAGAATGAATAACCATTTCCATCTTTGAAAGCTATATACAGGCAAGAATAAGATTATTTACATGAGAGATGAAATTAAATACTCCCAAAAGACTTTGTGAATATGAGGGAGGAAATTCAACGTGAACATGACTTGTACTTTATACAGTGAGTAAAAGAATGGATTGAGTTACTCTTTACACCCAAATGTCTCATTTCAATAATAAGTGTCAGAATAAAATACGGGCTGAGATATGCTACAGTACAGCCCTTATGACTGCATAAATCATTTGTCGACAGTCACCGTTACTGTCCCAGTGACTCCAGCAACGCTTCAGTGACATGAAACAGAAAGAGAGAGTGGTGATGCCACCAGGGAAATCTGAAAATCACCTCAACATCTCTACATAAACCAATGCACAGGCCTCCTTTAACCCCTCCAACCGCATAAAACACACCCCACAAGGCCCCCTGGGCTATCTTTCACATTAAACACCCAACGTGCCACTGCTGAGGTTTAATGTTGGCAGAACATTTGATGAATTCTGCCAATTTTCCTCTTTGAGCACCAATCTTCAGTGCAGTACTCCCTTTATTGCACGACTCGCTCAAAGTGTATCACCTCTCTCAATATGCTATGAAATTCATTGGATGCCTTTTTATGTGTGTTTATTATCCAATCTCTTGCTGTGATCGTTCAGTACAAGGACGGCTATTTTAAGAGGACAAAGGCAGAGGAGATCCACATGTTAGCTCTCCTCTCTGTGTTTTGTTGAGCAGCAGAAGAGGTAAAGTGCCACTTCATGAATGCACTGCTGCTTTCATATTTAATTGCCATAAACGGATTGTAGATTACTCTATTACCTGTTGTCCTTGAGTCTAATAGATTTGTTATCTGTAGACACATAGACATTTTTTTGTCTAGCATTAACCGGTTTTTGTGTTGGCAGCAAATTTTTCATTCAAGGTGGGCAAGAAAGCTTTAGAGACACAAAGGATTTTGTTTCAAAAAATGGTCAGTAAATGGTGCTCATTTTAAAAGTCTTCCTTTTTTTTTTGTTCTAGCTACTCATCTCATCAGAAGCCGAGCAATTAGTTGATAAATGAACTGCTAATGTCCTCTCAATGATTGGAGAGGCAATCTACTATATCATCTAAAGCTTGGTTTTCAGAAGGTGACTCTGAGGCTATAAACAAGCTGACATGTGTTAATTAATATGACCTGATAAAGAGGACAGTTATTAAATCAATCAACATGCATTGTATGAAAATACTATGGCTGCTAAGTAAGCTGGGTCTGGCTGGTATTTTTCGTATATGTCCAGTCATTTAACTGCAAAGCTTGTAGCTGCTTGAGTGGAATGTTTTCACACAACTCCACACTTGATCACATTAGAGATCTTGTTTTGAATCTTAAATTATATCTTGCATAAAAAAAACCTTGGCGTTATATTTGATTAGAACTTGTCATTCAAATCCCATATTCAAAAGGTTTCCATTTTTTTCATCTCTGGAATATTGCAAAATTAAAAATAGCTTGTGAAACAGGGATGTTGAAAAATGTGTCATTTTTTTTGTTACTTCAAGGCTAGACTTTTGCAAGTCTTCACTATCAGAAAATCCACAAAATCCAGTAAAAATCTCCAGCTGATGCAAATGCTAATGCCTGAGCTCTGAGGAAAATTAAAAAGATAGATCATGTTTTTCCTAATTTAGATTCCCTTCATTGTCCTCCTAGTTTAAAATCATCGTTCTCATGTATAAAGCCCTTATTAAACAAGGTCTATCTTATATGAGAGATCTGATTGTTCTTCGTGTTTCTAACAGAGCACTTCGATCTCAATCTATTGTTTTACTAGTGGTTTCCTCCCAACAGTAGAATGGGAGGCAGATCTTTAATTAGAATGGCTCTTATCCTGTGTTATCTTTACAATTATGCTGCTATACAGGCTTAGGTTTCAGGAGAACATAGTGACCACTTTTCATTATTATGCTTCATTCTACTTCTACTTCAAATCTACAGTATTTGAGAGATCAACTTCTAACTGTTCTTCTTTACTGTTATCGCTGCTTTTTCTCATCATAGTGCCTTCATCTGGCCTGGTGGTCTGTTTATCTCTGACACCATCCCAGAAGGAGGATTCAGCTGGGCTGCTGCCTTTAACAACTACCATTATAGATCATAACGTTGGGCCTGCTTTTCTGGGTTTGAGTCCTGTTTCTCTCTTAGACATTGTTATGGGCTCA
Source organism: Jordanella pulchra (assembly GCA_034780135.1). Classification (NCBI taxonomy): domain Eukaryota; kingdom Metazoa; phylum Chordata; class Actinopteri; order Cyprinodontiformes; family Cyprinodontidae; genus Jordanella; species Jordanella pulchra. Next base: position 9,535 of record JAUZNJ010003086.1, on the reverse strand, counting down.
GATTTAACAGTGACTAACTGCCCTCTTAGAGTTCACCTGCTAACTATTTCTTTCCTAGATAGACACATGTGGAAACAGTGTACATAACATTTTCTAACACAGAAAGTACTTATGGATATCTGTACCACTGAGCTTGGTTTGGGTTTAGGTTTCTGCGAATTCAAAGTGAGTCTCTCTCAGCATAGCTGCAGGCATGCTTGATGTGTTGGATTGCTGCAGAGTCAACCACAAAATATTAGAAATTGTCTACTGTCGCCACATGCTCATCCAGGTGGAGCAAATGCAGTAAGTCAGTGACTTATCAGTGACTTAACCAGTCTGTTTGTATAATTTGATCAAATCGTCTCTGTAAAGTGTCTTGAGATGACATGTGTTGTAAATTGGCATTGTATAAGTAAACTGAACTGAATTGATTTTGATTAACTGTGACGGAGTGTGTGTGTGGTAGGGGAGGATTCAACCCAGTCCAGCAGGAGAAAATACAATCCAGTCATTCCTCCCCACTGTCATCACATGCTTGCTCATCCAGGGTGAGTGAATGCTGTCACTAATTGACTTGATTCAATTTTCTGGGTTTCCTGAGATAGGAATTGTCTGTAAGATCTGATAGAATTGATAGAACATGTAAAGCAAGACAAGTTTATTTGAATAGCATAATTCAGTACATGGACAATTCAAAGTGCTTTACATGAAATAAACAATAGAATAGAAAAAAATAATAGCAGAGTAAAAGCAATTAAACATTAAAAACATGCGTAAAACGGATAAAACTGTTGGGCCACAAACTGAAACTAAAAATACCTTAGTTAAAAGTAACTGCAAATGTAAGGTGCCTTGAGATGACCTGTTGTGAATTGACACCATATAAATAAAATAAACTGTTTTGGAAACAATTATGTTTTTCTTTTACTTGGTTTTTCACAACAATATACATATATAATGAACTTTCTTACTGTAATATGACAACATATAAAGATAGGCTGTGAATACTTTTGCAAAGCACAGTAAATAGATAAGCTGAACTTAAATGAAGCGATTTGTTGGGTTGAGTAAATAGTCTTCTTGTGTTCGTATTGGTCTCACTCCAAAGATTCAGTCTTTTGATGGAACACTGCCTCTGCAGCAGCTTTTCCAGCACCATCTTTAACTGCTTTATGCTTATGATCACTTCTGCGTGAAATTAGATCCGCAGAGTATTCCTATTTGATCAAAGGATAATGCCTGGATGTGAGATGATTATGCTAAAAGTCTTGTTTCATCTTTTCTATGTGATTGTGCTGCAAAGTTCTGAATCCGACTTTAAGGAGAGCTAATTGGCCAGTTCAAGGTTATTGATAGAAGAAGGGTTTATTTGGTTAAAGGATTTACACATGCACAGCTAATCCCAGTGCTTAATTTGAAAGATTTTGCAATCATAGATATGGGTACTGTGTAAAATGTTGGGGGAGAATGCAATTAGGTAGAAAATCTACATTTAGTCAGGTGTAAGTAACTTACGGATGAAAAGCTTCTCTCGTTATAGCTGGTAATTGTTTTTTGGGGGGAGGGGTGGAATGTAAGGTGGTATTCTTAGCAAAATTGCAAAGCTGGCATGAGCATATATTAACATTGCCATTCATTTGCAAACTGAACCAAACCATTTGGCTGCTTTAATAAAATACCTTTTATGTGCTGGAAATAAGAAAAGATGATTACAGAAGGAAAAACAAACTATTAAACACATTAAGCATTTACTGCAAATTCTAAACAAAACTTTTACACAGTGTTTAATTTTAATAAAATATTGTTGCAAGCTATCATTATGGTATTATTACCTTCCTTGAATTCCTTGTTTAATTTTCACATTATGAAAACTCCATTAAACCATTAATCTAATACATGTTTTAACAGATTAACACCAAATCGCCAAAATCAGAGAAACCAACTTTGCAGAGAACAATGTTTAATGCTTATTTGTCTGTAAATTCACAAGAAGGTATAAAATGCAGATAAGCTGAAACTACTTGCAGTAGAAATGGCATAAAATGCCAGGTCTCATTACAGTCTCTTTTTGTTACAGAGACACTTGGAAAAGTGGCAAATTGTTTCCCTCACATCTGATATTCTCATCCTGGTAGCGGAGGCAATTAGCACCTGATAGGCGTATTTACATAATGCCACACTTAATCACAACAAAGGATTCCCATCCGTTTCCCTAACACCTCTCTAACAGGATCTTTGTTTGTGTGTGTGTATAGTGACAAATTTGGGAATGAGGCAGGAAGTAAGGTGGTGGCACAGGGGCTCTGACAGTGAAAACAATTAACAGGAGAGCTTAAAAAGGTCAGTCAGGACCCCTGCAGCTGTTCACTGATCTGCCTGTAAGCCAATAACTATAGGTCCATTTAGATGAAGGTGTCCAGGATGGAATAGAAGAAACAAAGTAAGGATGGGAGTTGCGACAGACCGGCGACCTGTCCAGGGTGTACCCCGCCGCTCGCCTGAAACGCAGCTGGAGATAGGTACCAGCAACACTCCCGACCCCATTAGGGACAAGGGTTTAAAGACAATGGATGGATGGATGGATGGATGGATGGATGGATGGATGGATGGATGGATGGATGGATGGATGGATGGATGGATGGATGGGAGTATAAAAGCTTAAGCTCAACCTTGCCAAACAAGTTATTTTCACACCACAAACTGACAAAATAAATAATATTTGGTCTATGTTCTCTAATTCTGATTTTTAAACCCTTCTCTCCAAAAGAAATGCACAAATTGACATTCTGTTAAAAAAAGTTGTGTAAAACCAAAATCATGATGAAAGAGACATATGACAAGCATTTCCCAAAGTCCAGCTTACTGTTACAGCAGCGTTAAAAGAAGAGCCACATGCCTCTGTAAAAACTACATGTTCTTTTTAACAACTATTACAACTTTCTGCAACTCCACTGAGTTAATTTTTAACATGTCATTGATACTGAGATTAATTGTTGTGTGTGGATCTAAGTCTGTCTGACACTAAACTCAAGCACAAACTTGGCTAATCATGCTCACCACACAACAAAACAAATCCGACAATACCTCCAAGACTAAAAAGTAATGTAGTCTTGGGAAATAGATACTAATACTTCTTATCCTTTAAAATGCACTTTTCTTTTTATCAATCCACAGTATGCAAATGTCCATAACTTAACACAACAGAAAATGTTTCCTCCACTCTTTGCTACGCCAGTTGGTTGCTTCCTTTGAACTCTGCAGTAAATGCTGTTATTTTGGGTATGCCTTAAGTTATAGGAGCTATTTTCAAAACCAATCACTATATTTTGCACATGCCGTATAGATTTAAGGTAGATTTAAAGTTATTTGCTATCTAGATGGCAAAAATTGGGCCTTGCAATGTCTCTTGATTAATATGGAATGTAGCAATGAAACCTGAACTTATTTCCATGACAGTGGAGTTGGCTTCTGATTTGGACCAATTTTGTAGTACACAAGAACAACCAACATTTCAGCTGATACAGTAGGATCTATAATTTGACAAAGAACCACTAAAGTTGGGAAAAGTTCTTGTAGCTTGATTAGTAGTACCTTAAAGCTGACAAACGTAAGGGTTTCTGAAATACAGGTCTAATACAATAGGACATCTTATCTCTTGTTGAATGCAAAGACTGTATATAAGCCAAATATCTAAGACACTAACATAAGAACAGTAAAAACAGATGTTCAGAGCCAAAGCCATTGCTGTTGAATGACATGGAGAGGTAAATAATATCAAAATCCCCAAACAAAAAAGGTAATATGTCCAATTAGGGTGACATTCAGGATAAGACAGTGATAAAGGTTCTGATGATAATCTCAGCCATGTAGAGTGCAAAAGCACAATGCATGATTACGAGGAAGGACATTATCTGAGAAGAGGGATCACAAGTGTAATCAATCTACTTCACGGCTCCCAGTTGTGCTGTTCGTCCAACAACAAAAGTGGAAACAAGAGACTAAGACAGAATAAGGGTGTTGGTGTCTGTGGTTTCATCTCAGCACTCTTTGTCTCACTCCTCTTTGTGGGCTTCAGTCATTAACAGTAAATTGTGGATAAATTGGATATAACTCAGTGTTTACCACTGTGTCCTGATTATACAAAACAGGGAAAATAGAATTGATACTCATGGAAAGTTTCAGTTTACTTACTAAACATTGTGCATGATTTCAAATGACAACAGATGTATCCAAATCTGTAATGTTCCAAACATTTGGGGAGTTATGGTATATCAGCACTAAAGGGTAGCAGCAAGGTAAAGTATACAGATATACATAATACAAAAAGTACATATTTATCGAGCCATTTGTCTATTTTGGCTCGTTGTCACTCAAGACATTTACAAAAAATTTATTTTCAAGTTTTAGGCAAAACCATTGGTTGTGATTATGAAAGTTTTATACCTTTGCATCTTTTCATAGGGATATAAAAACCATATTGTCAGCCGTCCCTCTCTGAATGTAATAAAACACCTGTCAAACATGTTTATATGACCTGGAGCTTTGCACAGTAAATGAGCTGTAACATTGCTTTGCTCTTGCTGCAGACTGCATTGATGAAAAAAATTAGTCCACCTGGCAACTTTAATATATGCAGAAACAATCGAACAAACCAGTGTTGATTAAGAACACCTGGTGCTGTTGTTGTCTGAAGAGCGCTCCCAGGGACGAGTGTGATGATTTACAACCAATACACAGCAAAGTTCCTGATTAATGATCGAGTAGAAACTCCAAGTTTCTACAGAAGAGAGGATAAAAATGTTCTGATAGACTTATTGAGCTCATGAAGGCACTTCAGAGGTGCACTTATTAGCTTGCACTTCAGAAATACTTTGACATGACAAGAAGTATGCAGGCAATTGAAGTGAATCCACTGACTGCATAAACAGAGGACAATGTGGTAAAAATATGCATGTTTAAGGTGGGAGGATGGGGGTTCACACTGTCATGGGAACCATAAGCAGGGCACATATGTGATGACTGTGCTGTATATCTGGTTTCCCCTGCTCTCAGAGGCTCCGTATTTACTACCTAATGGGTTTAAAAAAGGATTTTTAGTGCTATTGATAATTTATTTTTTCTTAATTTAGAGATAAAGAGCAACACTGCAGCACTTTGCCTCTCTGTACTCACAAAAACATTCTGAGACAGATTTACAGTCTGACTGTAATGAATGCCAATGCACACTGATTTCATTTTGCGTTACAAGGCTTTATTACAACAATTGGAATCCCAGGATTAAGTTTTAATCTGCCGTTAAGTGGCCTCACAGACATGGAAAGATTTCACTAGGGCACTTATCCAAAGCTCACACCTAGACTGTGCATACAGCTGCAGAGCTGTCAGCTGTCCTGATGCAAAGACAGGAACCCAGCTTATTTGTATGAATAGTGATGAAGCTGGTATGAGTGCACAGTAGAGTACAATAACAGAAAGGACTGCATAAGAACAAAATCAGAGCGTGGTATGCTAGTGCTACTTTTCCATGACAGTTACTTGATGCAGCGTAATTTGCTTCACTTTGATTTTCATTTTTCTCTGCACAAGATATCAATAACCTTTTTTTTATGAGAGTTGATATCAAATCCAAGTTGCAGTTTCTGACAGATGTGTTGCTGTGTATATTAATGTTGAGCCAATGAAAAAGGTGGATCTCCCGAGGAACATTTTGAGTAATTAACAGATTCAGAAAGTGTTCTTTCTAAGCTTCACAATGATTTCTAACCAGTTGGACAACAACTGCATGTGAATTCTTCTACAATAAGGACATATGAATACTAAATATATAATATCAACTTGATCAAACTACTGATATTAAAAACAGACTGAAAAACATAACACATAAAAAAATGAAGGTTGGTGGATGGATCGAGACATGATGTCCCAGAATTGCTCAATCAAGACTCAGGTCTGGGAGGGTTAGGCGGGCCATTCCATAGCTTCCATGCCTTCATCTTGCAAGAACTGCTGAGACTCTCACATGAGGTCTAGCATTGTTGTTCAGTAGGAGGAACCCAGGGCCAACCACACCAGCTTATTATCTCACAAGGGGTCTGAGGATCTCATCTCAGTACCTAATGGCTGTTATGCTACCTCTAGTGAGCACATAGAGGGCTGTATAGCCCCACAAAACTATGCGACCCAATACCATTACTGACCCATTGCCAAACTGTTCATGCAGGAAGGATTTTGCAGGCAATAGATCGCTCTCCGCGATGTCTCCAAACTCACGCCTCTGAATGTCTGACTGAATGTCTCACGTCTGTCACGTGTGCTCATGTGAACCTGCTTCCATCTGTGAAGAGCGCAGGGCACCAGGGGTGAATTTGCCAATCCTGGTGTTCTCTGGCAAGTGCCAAGCGTGCTGCATGAGATGGGCAGCCAAAACATCCTCCATCTGTTGATATCAGACCCTCATACCATCCTCATGGAGTCACTTTCCAACTGTTTGTTGAGACACATGAACATTTCTGGCCTGCTGGAGTTCATTTTGCAGGTAGGTAGTGGTCATGCTGCTGGGTTGTTGCCCTTCTACAGGCCATCAGTTTATAAGCGACAAGACCTCTTTATAAAGGCAAAGGAGCTCTGGGCAATGTCTTACTGGTGGATATTTGTGATTGATAATACCTGATCAATACCTTTGGTAAAGACTACTACTAAATTCCTTTAAATCTGGGGTCGCAATTGCTTCTGAATATGGTGTCCTTAAATTGATAAATGCCTGGTGAAACATTTTCCATATCAGATGGCCACATTTCATGAAAAAGTCAAGATACAAAGCTCCCAAAACACGTGTGTTAAAAAAAAATTAAAGAGGAAATGACACAAAAAACTTTTTGGTCACATTGCCTTGATAAACTTCTAGCACTCTTAATTATACTATCAAGAGCAACACTGTAATTATTTGGCAAAGGTTAAGTGAAATAGAAATGCAGTCTATAACAAATTAATTTCTTAGAAATACTGTAATCTCCACAGACAGCGTACTTTAGGGCAATTACTCTTTTCCTAGAAAAAAAGCTGCAACATCAGACACAACAAGCTTGGGAATTAGGTAAAACTGAAATACACTAAAACTCCTTTTGTTCTTGTTTTTAGAACAGTATGCAGTATTGGCAAGCGATTAGGTTAGTTTATACCATAGTTGCAACTTGGCAAGAGGCACTACTCCATGTGGTGCCAATGTAACACTAGAATGAGACCAAATGGCTCTCTCAATTGGAAAGCTGTAAGAAGGAAGCAAGGGAGGATTGGTGGAGGGCATCTGCTCAACATTTACCTAGTGTTTTATAATTAGATGAGAGCAACTGCTTAGCTGCAAAGCGTCTGCTCCGCTGTGATTTATTTTTTTCGGATAACATTTCACAGAATCGGAAACATAGGGCGTGAAGGGAGACGGAGAGGGTTGATGATCCTACCTAATAAAGATGAAAATAAACAAAAAATCATGAGTTGAAAAACAAAGTCATTGGAAAGGAAATTGTATATAAAAAATTATAATTGGTCTCACACAGCAGTGGGGCCGTGCTGTTAAAACTTGTCCACATCGATCACCACTGGTTTAAGTTCTAAATCTGCTTTGTGTATTTAAACAAAAACTCACAAATAACAGCTCAAACTGTTCAAATACAGCAAAAATGTGGCTGCTGTGCCATTCTTAGGTTCAGACAAAATTAACTTTTGGACAAAGAGACCAGTATTTTTATGCATTATGAACCTCTAAGTCCTAATTGTTGGCATCTACACCAAGTATTAGTCACAACATTTTTCAAAGGTCTCATTTCAAAACTCCAAAAATTAATTCTTAAATTGTTCCTCCTACCTTTGGTTTCAAATTTTCTTTAAGAATGTCAGAAAGGAGGAGACTGGAGATTCACCTGTCAAATGGAATTATAGAGAAATACAGTGCTAACCTTCCTTGAACTTTTGCTGCTTGCTGCTGATTAGCAGACTGAAAAAGACTGCTATGTTTTCTGATACTCATAGGAACAAGACTTTAGGCTGTTTGTATGGATCTCTGGGTGAGTGATCAGTGTATTCCTAACAACACTGCTTATTTATGCTGGTGTTATATGTTAACTAGTTTCTATACACCTAGTTTATATAAAAGAGCTTTGGATACATTTGCCATTCTGCAAAATCCTACTCCCATTTTCAACCAACTATTTATCATTTCTTCCTTTTCTTATTGATTCATAGACTTAAGAGAGAGAAATGCTGGGCTAAATTAGGACTTCCCATAAATTGCAGATTCACTTTGGAGGATGTAGGAGGGAGGTTAAGGAGCAGACCTGACAAATATAACACCAGGGGACATAACAGATTAAATGTACACAACTCAGGAAGTCTAGTCTCTTATGTTCACTAATGTTATGTTTTTCAGGTAACATAACAGACTAAACGTTCTCAGCTGTTGAGCTAGCAGATTCCTACCCGCACAAGAAAACTGATATTGAATGAGCAGGTATGATATTTTATGACTCTGTCTGACAAATAACTCTCTCTCTCTTGAGCAGGCTGGGCTTGAAGTCTTAGCAATAGCATGAAAGTGCACAAAAATGATCACACATTTTAAAGAAAATCAAACAAACTATAGCTATATGCCAAGGTCATTTTTTAATCATTTTAGGTCCCCATTGGATTGCACCTCTCATGTAAAGGGAAGTCCTCTATCCACAACTCTACAATTGATTCATTTGCAAACAGTCTATAATGATCTCAGTATCTAAAAAACAGGCAGTCCTGTATTGACTGCAAATAAGCTACTCCCTCACCTCATTCAGCTTTCAGCCCAGTCCTGGAGGAAAATCATGAAATAAAATAAATCTTATTAAATTTCTCGCATCAATTAGAATTAGTTTCTTGTCAATGTGAAGTCTTTTATCCAAAACTTGCATAACATTAGGTAAAGCAATTCTGGAGTTAGCCAAGGGATTTCACTACAGTTTGACTGGAACTGATTGTTCATCATATAGTAGCATGTCTGATTGATGACAGCAGTCAATCCAAGTTTACATTTGACAAGCATTGCTCAGACACTGACAAGGACCACTGAAACTCTGACTTAGTGATGTGCCATTGACACTAATGGACTGCCACTCTGTGACCTGCCTGACATTATGCTGTCTGAAGCCAATCTCTCCTGAACTGTGTCTCGAGGACATGAGCCACAGAAGAGGCATATACTAAATTCATAGACTCATATCTTTAAAAATAAATACTGAAAAATTCTACACTTTTTCTGTGGAAGCTATTCCTAAATAATTTTTAGATTTATGTTTGTGTAATTTATTCCCAATTACCTGGTCGTATTAATGTTCCTGAACTAAATAGCCATTTTCTAAAAACCAGCTTGTCTTTTTGGGGCAATTTCAAATTAAAGGTTCATATGTTCAAATGACATTTATTTCTTACAGTGAGTAAACATTTTCAGCAGATGTTAACCCTTTACGGACGATGGGAGCGCCCGCGCTCCCAAATGCTTACATGTTTTTAAATGCCGGTAGAATTCGAA
>JAUZNJ010003085.1:0-44281 GCA_034780135.1 Jordanella pulchra | reverse complement strand
TACTCTCTATTTTTCCTTTAATCAATTTCAAAACCAAATCCAATATAAAAGTGTGACGATTAAAATTATTGTCTATGATTATAACAATCAAAGGCATTTGTGTTTTCACAAATAGTTTAGGCACAAGTTTGGTGATCTGTTTTCAGATATGAAATACCTATTCAGGGGTCCACAACAAGTAGGTACAACTTGCTCAGAATTAGAAGAGGTTTCACGAATGCCTCTCCTGATGCTGCTGGAGTTTATTCTTTTGCCAGCAGAGGGAAGCCTCCTACCGTTACATATATTTTGAAGTGGTAGAAAAGGATATTTTTATTACAGATACCTGCCTGCATTTGAAACTTTGTTTATTTTGGCTTTGGATTATTGCTGATTTATTTGAGGGAGTTCATTTTTAAAAGAAACTTATTGCCCTTTTTGCCATTCTAAATACGAGATTTCACTATCATCAAATCATTGTAATTAAAATAGATATCCGTCATTGTTCCACTGTGAATATTCAAGGTGTATTACCAGTAATTAAGGGAAAAAATCCACAACAGAAGAAAACAATATTGTATTATGTATTATTGTAAAAATGGCATGCCCAAAATGTCAAGGTTTGAAGATAATATTCTTTAAAGAATCTGGGGTGTAGCAATCTTTCGGTGAAGAAGTTCTCCAGTTCCTTAACATGGGATAAGAGACATTGTTCAATAGTGATGTTATTTTCGCTAAAGTCCCACCGTCTAGGGGGCATCCTAGGATAGAGCTGGCATGCTTCAAGTTTTGTGGATCTTTAACCAATATGGTCTATTGTTGATTTGTTAAAGAGAGTTATTAGGTATGCCTTCAGGCCCACTGCTGGTATTTAATTATCCTTGCAGTCTTTTAGTTTCATCATGATGAAGATGGCAGCTGCCATTGACAATAGTTAGAAGTGGAGACTTTGTCCAAACTTAATTGGTTATTTTGCCTCTTGTTGTCAGCTGCAGATGGAGCTCTTAATTTACGTCACTCGTAGGTTCCTTCTCCTCAGATGAAGAGGATCCAATGAGGGAGAGTTTGCCCATCTGTGAGGGTATGATGACACCAGCTTAACAAAGGCTAGGAACACATTTTAACCCATGAAAACTTTTTTATTTGAAGACGCATCCTTAATCCAGATATTTAACTTAAAAAGTCAAAAGACTTCCCAAATATTGGAGACTTACAAATGTGAATTATGTAAGTACTGTTTAGGCACTAGAATATTAGTGTCATGTTTGCCTAGTGCTCATTTGGCCCACGGTAAAAATGGACTCCTCTTACTTGCAATTTAACAACTTGTAATTAATTTGAGAGTTATCCCCCATCTTCATCTTCCCCATTCAATATGTCGATGTGAGAACATCAGTTGGCATGGTAACCATACTTGCCATCTGCAGACCTCATTCATACTGAAAAATGACACTGGGGGAGCTGTCAAGAGACAGTTCAGTATTCCTCGGCAACAGCGGGTCAGAGTCTGTCTGCAGTAAATCTCCGTGCCTTGGACTGTTTTCAGCCGTCTTTTCTTTGAAGATGACAAACTGTAGTTTTTGAAGGATTTGATTTGTACCAAGTATGGTTGCATTTATGATGTTTCCTACCTCTTTGGAAAAATACATTAATCTGCCAAGTGTAGAGAATTAGATCTGTGGCATGGACAAACATGTTTTTTTTCTTTCTGTTGTTCAGGTTCTCGATCAAAGAATGCTGAAAAGTTAGGGAACGTTCATTTACCTGTTTTCAGGAATCCGTGACTTAAAAATAAACTTTTCCTTGCTGATAATGGAATTTCAACCATGTTACACACCTGATTAAGCTCTTTTAAAACAATGAGGCTATGCAAAAAATGAAAGAATACATTATTAAGGAAACCAAAGATTTGACACCTTGTATTTTGCTCTTTTGATGGCTGGGGTCAGCAATCCAATTGTAATAAACCTGTTACCCACTTTTTCTTCACCATGGTCAAACAGGAGAGTATCTATCCAGGTTCCTGGTGTATTAATCTCTCTACCAAGCAAGAAAAGGGGAATCATCTAACTCAGAAATGTTGTCCTGTTTCTTTCAGAGGTGATGGAGCTGCAGTTGACTCATGGAGAAACAGTTACAAAGCTTAGACTTATCATAATGGCCCAGTTGCTGCTAATGACATTAATGACTCCATTATAAGCATGTGTTTCAGTGAGACAGGAGACCGTAACATTGAGTTGACATATACCAGCTATGAACAACATCAAGTCCCTGAAGCTAAAGCATCAAACTGGAATTCCATTATTCCTTTATTCATTTAGGTTTTATGAGTAAGCCATGTTTATCTACATGGAAAAACCCATTGTATGTAGTAATTTACATACCTGGAGATTAAGAATGGGTATAATAACCCATGTGAAATGCAGACATATCATGCTGTAGTGGTGCCACTATATTTATTGCATGGTTATTTTGGCAACTACTATGAAAAAAACTCAAAGAACCCAATATTCAGCCAGATGTGGTGTTCCATTTCAAACATTTTTTGTAAGTTTGCGATGATGGTAAACAGGAATGCAGGCAGACAGACTGGTAGTTAGCTTTGAGTAGACAGATAATGGCTGACTATTTAGTAGGAGGCTTTCAGCTTTAAAAAGACTGATGATGAGCTTTGGGCAGATCGGTAGCCAGTTGAACAAACTGGTGACAAGCAGAATCAGTCCAGGGCATCATTAGAATCAGAAGCCAAAGATGATTCGGTGATGTCATGCCGGGTACAGGAACACGAAAAAAAAGGCAGGCAGCGCAACCCAACACAGAAGCGTTTCTCAAACAGGTTACTAGCAGGCAATCTGGTGAAGACTGGCAGAGAGAGGCATATATTAAAAGATATGGTAACAGCTGTGAGGAATGAGGGTAATTAAGATAGAGGCAGGTGCATCTGCTTACTCCAAATAACAGCTTAAAGCAGAGAGTAGAAAAACTGTCAGCCTGCTCAAAAAACAACCAAAATTCATCACAGGCATTAACAGGAGACTCTTAACAGGTTTGAACTGTGTAAACCCACCATTGGTATTCTGTTTGAGTGTATCACTGTCTTGTGCCCAAGAAAAATAAGGAAATATTTTTTAAAAAAAAGTATATTCTTTAGGAGAGAAGAGCCAACAGTGGGCTTCCAACAGCTCAACCTTTTAAACAGGCTCTTGTCATGACTTTATATAGAGTTGGATTTGGGTTTTTACTTTTCCTGTAAAACCTGCCCTTGTGTTTCTCTGTCTCTATTTACCCTTTTTTTTCATGTTATTTGGTATTTTGTTATGTACAGTTACATAATTTATCGAATCATCTTTTCTCCTTGTCTGGTTGCCAGTTCCTTAATCAGCTCACTTTAAGCTCTCATACAGTATTTTCACTTTCGATTGATCTGATTTACTTGTTGCCACTCACAAATCATCCTCCCAGTTATAGGTTCCCCATTTTTTAACACTCCTTTCCTGACTCTCCTGTGTATCTCCATGCCTTTTGTCCTCGTTTCCCATCTGCTGATTTTTTTCTTCAGGCAACTAACATTATTTACTTTTTATCAAATCATTTCTAATGTGATCTGCCTGCCACCCACTTGCTCTGGGGTCTTTCTTCACCATAATAGGAAACACAGTCCTTACTCCTAATTTTTCATTTCAAATTTCATAATTTTTAGAACTAAAGTTTCTATATATTGTCAGTAGTGTTTAGTTATCTGGACCAACCCTAAAAAGGTTTTATAATTGATTTAAACATTTTAACCCTGGACTGGATTCATTCTTATAAAATTAGTTTAACTCTCATATTGTGACCATCACTTTTTTTTATATGTTGCCAATTTTAAAACCTTGATCTAAAGGGGTTAAAGGGGCAAAAAACAAAAAATGAATTTGTTATTTTTGGTTATTTGGTTTTCACTGCATATTTTTCTGTGGGTTCTAGTTGCAATTTAAAAAAGGAACAATCTGTCTGTAAGTTGCACAAAAACAAGAAGTGCTGTATACCAGTGTTTAGGTACATACAGCACTTTTTTTAACAAGTTTTGCCCATGGCTTCATGAATGATTTCTTCTAGTTAATAAAGTTATTCAAGGATAATTAACAAGTTTTTAAAGCATCTACTCTTATGGCTAAAAAGTTATGGGTTTAAATCTCAGCCTTGGATCATTCTAAACACATGTATTTGTCATGAATAAGTCGGCATGGAATGTCAGGTTGTTTGTCCTGTTTGCCCCAGTGTTCACATTTGATAGGCTAATCATGTGTCCCAAGTGCTATTCACCTTTTACTTAATGACTGTAGGAGAATTGCCCCAGCTCCACTAAACCTGCAAGGAGAACTGGGTAGAGAATAAATTAATACTGCACATCAATATAACAGAGTCTCATTTAAATGTAATGACCATCTATAAATCGAGTTGTTTTGCTTCTGTTAGGCCTATCCAGATTGTTATTCTTCTAAGAATCTTTGTCTAGCTGTCAGTGAGCACACCATTGAGGTTATCTAGAATGTAAATGTTTATCTTGTTTCAAAATTATGTTTGTCTTCTGATAAAGTATCCTTTTGTGGTTAATTTGTAGCATGTGGGTAAAGTTTGTAAAATGACAAAAGGTGATACGCTGTATAATGATGTATACTCCAGTTTAGTCCCAATGTGTGCAATTTTACAGCAGCTTAAAAAATGTAATTACCTCCTTAAATATTTCCTATTTTTTCACACTCAAATGAAGCTATTTAAATCTTTCCAAACTGACCCCATCCTATGTGAAACTTCAATGCATCTTTAATTTGAAAACTGTCCTACCCTTGGCCAACATGAGCTGACATCATGTTCTGTCTTCTCTTAAGATTTGTTTAAATTCAGGCCCTTTGGAATTTTTTTTTTCTCTTTTTGGTGGTGGTGGTGGTGGTGGTGGTGGTGGTGGGGGGATCGGGAGTGGGGGGGGTGTCTGGAGGATTATTCTGCACTGGCTGTTATGAGTCTCACAGGTTATTCAGTGAGACTCTACTGTGTCTAAACAGATCTAGAAAAACATGATAAACCTCTTGAAGATTAGTTTGTAGATACACAAAATACTACTGACATTCACAGTTGGGAACATTTAAACAAGCCCTATAGCCTAGCAGCGTTAAAACAAACCTTATAAAGGGAATATAATAGAAAAAATGATAATATTGCCATACAGTAGAAGCTGCTGCAGAGTTATTGAAGACCAATTTTAGAAGCACCTGACATGTCTTTGTCATATATGTTAGCATATTTGGGCATATTTTCATTATGAGGCTCAGTCTCTGAGAGACTATTCCCCAGCCATCAAAATAGGGAAAGTAACATAATACCTTTAATAAAAGGTATAGTAAAGGTCTAACATTGGAATAAATACATTCTGCATTGACTATTTCTGGTTTTTTTTTCTTATATTTAATTAGAATGATGGTTTCTTTTGTTATTTCTGTTCTTGCAGAACTTATCTAATTTGGGACTGATTAAGGATGATGTTATTGTTCAGATCAGGCAAGATATCTGCATGTTAATTACAAGAGAATGTCAATAAACAACAACAAAAAAAGCTCTTTTCAACAGAGGACAGCGTTTTCTCTTCAACGTCACTCTAGGCCCCGCCTCCCCTCTCTTACAATTGGTCGAGGCGTGGGAATATTCAAATCCAGTCCTGATTGATTCGCCCGCAGCCGGTTCCAGCTGCGCACAGGACTGGTCCTGCTTCTCCACTCGGTCGCAGCTCTCCGTCCCTTCGCCACGCTGCGATGAAACACAAGTGGCTGCGAGAAAAAAAGAAACAAAATTGAGATTTTTCCTAGATATTTTTTATTTGTAGAAAGCGTCGAAAATGTCGAGAAAGTACAGCTGATGGAACGACTTCTTCAATGGATTTTTCCCCCGAGGTTCCAAGCGCTCAAATCAGCGGCCGAGGAAGAACGCCTTCGAGAAGGACGGGAGCCAATCAGCCGTGGCGAATCAAAGACAAACAAGCCTTATGATAAAGCAAACTCTGTGAGAAACTATACCTTTAAATTTACCCGATAATGTTTGCGCGTCTAGATTAGTTTTGGATTATTTATTATTTAAAAAAAAACAACAGCGCTCTTTTATTTTGTCTGTTCAGCCCAACAATAACAGCAAAGGTGGAAAAAAATGAGAGCGTTCATGGAATTAAAGGGAAAATTAGAACCTTAATCATCTTGTATTTGCATTTCTAGTTTTTAGATTATCTCCAATTCCCGTTAAATCATAAAGTTACTCACATGTGTTTTGTCTATTCAATAATTGAAATAATTGTGAGCAATCTGTATCAATCAAACATACATTTTTTTTCTAATTTATCTAATTATCTTATGACACTGATGGGTATATGTGTATTTTATTTCCTTATTCCCTTATCCATCTTCCCATATGTGCTGACCGATGGTTTTTCATGCACAGAAAGACGCTTTATTTGTCAGCATCTGAGTGGCAATGCTTTGAAGTATATTATCAGTCACTAAGAGGGTTTCTACTTCCATTGTCTACCAGCCGGAGGTGGGTTCATCGCACCTCAGTGCACCCGTGGCAGCCGGGGTTGAAGGTTAGCCTCAGCAGAGGTTCCTGCAGATTATTGGCCAGGTGTGAAATTCAAGCCTGTGTGTGTGTGTGTGTTTCCTGCCTCCTTTGCTTGATCCTTTATTACTCAGAGAGATGGAGTGTCAGAGCACACCACCAGAGGCAGGGAAGAAAAATCCTGCAATTTTGGTGTTTTATTATCTCCCCTTCATCTTTTTGTCTTGGTGTCATGATGAAAAATGTGGTACGTATTTCCATTTGTACCAGCTTTTTTTTTTTCTTTCTTTCTAACTTAACTCCTTTAAAAAAAAAAATAACAACTTGAATTTAGTATTATTGCATTAAAACTTTAAAATTTTCTTTATTGCCTTTATAAGCTTGAACTTGTCAAAATTTGTGGTGGATCTCAGCCGTCACTGTGCAGGTATCCCCATAGGGGAAC
Organism: Jordanella pulchra; assembly: GCA_034780135.1. Classification (NCBI taxonomy): domain Eukaryota; kingdom Metazoa; phylum Chordata; class Actinopteri; order Cyprinodontiformes; family Cyprinodontidae; genus Jordanella; species Jordanella pulchra. The sequence goes on along the minus strand of JAUZNJ010003085.1, from coordinate 37,278 downwards.
GTGCTTTCTCCTATCATGTTCAGGCTGTAATTCCAAGTCTGAAGAGATAGGAAAAAAAAAAAAAGGGGGGGGGGTCGTCATTTGGCTGCCTGCTTTCGTTTGCTTCTTCGGGAGCGAACATAAGCTCTGATTTATTGTGAAGTTTCCCCAAGTATCCCAAATCAACCAATGGAGGGAACTGCTTGCTGTGAGTGACCTTTTTCTTGGAAAAGCATCATCCAGGAAAGAGTGGGGCAGGGGGGGTCTGATTACAGACGGGCATCTATTACCTCATTTTCAGGGGTCTATTAAGTGTACAGAGCAATTTCTTGCAACAACTCACACCAGTTTATAAATGGGGAAAACTGGCTGATAAGAGGAAGAAATCACACATACATGAAGCAACGTTGGCTTCCATCTTGTGGGATAATGTCAAGTCTGCAGCCTGCTGAACAGTTTCTCGTAATCACCTTTTTATCTGCTAGAGGCTGTCATGTGTAATTACCAGTGCCCTGCCATCTTCGGAAATCTGTCTAATTGGTCCTTACTTTAATAACAGGATGACGGGCTATGAGACGAGGGCGGGGGGGTTATGGGTGCAGGGGTTAAACACTGGGGGCTCCCTGCTCACTGAGGAAGGGACAGAACATCCTAGGTCATTAATATTATTTTGCCTTCAAGCTTCTCTCCCTGTAATTGCTTTAAATTAATGATTATACTGCTGCCAAATTGCACTGGATGCATCATCATTTGTTCTGAAAGGAAAAGCAGGGGCATGACGACATCGTAATTTGGTTCAGAGATCAAAGCCACTTTTCTTCTTGATGCGCCTACTGTATGCTTGAAAGCTTATCTTTAGGTTCTGCACCACATTAAAGCCACGCAGGCAGCGCTTTCTCTACCGCTTTGAACGGGTCATCCACTGAGTTGTTAAAAGTCTTCATACCCTGTGTAGTAAAACACTTTTGTTGTATCACAACCACAAATCAGAATGTATTTAGTAGGATTTAATGCGATAGATCAACATAAAGTATAGTGTGATATGTAAAACAACACAAAAACAGAATTTTTTTTTCTTATTGTCCTAAAACCCTCTTAACTGGTTCCACTAAATAAAGTCCGGTGCAACTGCATGCCTTCAGAAGTCTCCTAATTGACGAATAGAGGGTGTAATTTAATCCCAGTATAAATACAGCTGTTCACTGAGGGCTTCAGAGGTTTGTAAGTGAAGCGTCCTCATCATGAGGACACAGCAGGAATTTACAGAGACTTCTGTTATTAAAAAATGTCCCAAACTCTGAGAAGCAAGTAGGTCAGTTAGGGAAAAAAATATGCTGAAGGTTTGAGACTGAGGTGGAGGTTCACTTTTCTACAGAACGACAGCCTTAAACGTGGTGCACAGGGAGCTGGTTGAAATCAAAGCTTGTTCCTTAGTAGAGATTGTCCAGGAACCGCTCCATCCTGAGCTGATTTGTAAAGAAGAACAAGTAAAAAATATGTCACTTTTTAGATGTGCAAAGCAAATCCCCAAATAATTACAGTTTTGAACAAAATGAAATTAGGTTTTAGGACATGTCTGCTCTGAGGGATTTAATTAAAATCTTTTCTGTTTTTTTATTTAAAAGAACTTCTAAAAACTTTAGTTATTTTGATCCACTTTACAATTATGCAGAACTTTGTGTGAAACTAACATAAAATCATTGAAAAGTATAAGCAGATATTTCCTTTTTTCTGTGATGGAAGAAGAGCACAGTTTGAACCGATTATTTAACATTAAAAAAATGTAAAGTGGGCGTGCAGGTGGCGAAGTGGTTAGTGCGCACGACCCATGTACGGAGGCCTTAGTCCTCGACGCAGGTGACCCAGGTTCAAATCCGGCTTGTGGTCCTTTCCCGCATGTCTCTCCCCCTCTCTCATACCCCCTTTCCTGTCAGCCTACTGTCAGAAAAACGAGCCACTAGTGCCGTAAAAAGCTCAAAAAAAAAAAAAATGTAAAGTTTCATTTGTTTGCTCCAAAAATATATATAATTGTCCAGCCCACTCATTCCGAACAGCTATCAGCATGAGGCAAGGTTTGGCTGCATACCTCTTTGCTCTTTAACAACATGTCTTGCTGCGTATACTGGGCTAAGGATAAGATAAGGCTATGTTTACCCTCTACTGCTACCTTGGCATTGGCCAGACTTAACCTCACGCAGTGTGTTTCTTCTACCTTGGCACTGGCGATGAGTGAGGGCAGATTTAAGTCAGTCCAAGGCTTTCCACTCTCCACCCGAGGGCTGCTCTCCAAGATAAGGCTCAATTTTGCAGTTTTGGATTAAAAGCCTCTCTTGTTCTCAGCCTCATTTGTGCTCAAATATGTAGTACTTTGTTTTCTTTTTTATGTGTAGATAGTACAGGGCGATACGCAAAGAGAAAACTTTAACATTGAAATGCAGTTTATAAAACCAGATAATTGATTTGTTTTAAATAATGAGCCGTTACCTCAAGTAACAATCCCTACTCCTCTACTTTTCTTGGTGAATCGGAGTGTCCTGGGATTTCCTATAAATAATCCATGACTTCTTGTTTCCCAGAGGCATAACTTTTAAAAACAGACACCCGATTCTGTCCTTTCTGCTTCTCAAAGTGAGCTGAATAACAGAAAACTTTGGTAAATCGCGGCAGATGTGTGATAATTGTGGGGTAACATTCACTTCCACAGAAACCCTGCAAACTTTGAGATTATTCCACTTCATAAGAATTTATTTAAGCCTTTTTTGTAAATATCAGAGGTGCCAATGGCTGTGGATGTTTATTAGTAATTATATAAGTCCTACAGTAGAGCTTTGTCCATACAGTGTATTTATATCATTTTTATTTGTTGTTGGAGCTCCTAAAGAAATCAAATAATTAGACCACTTCCACCACATTACATATAAAGTCATTTAGAAACGATTTTAAAAATTGGCCTAATTATGTGCACCACAAAATGAAAGCCTGCTCAGCTGATGTATTTATTCATTAAATGGAGGGGGGGTTAAAAAAGGAATAGCTTTGATCGTTTTAAAGGGGCTCTTAAACAGTTTACCTTCTACTTTCAAAAGAGTTCTTAAATTTTAACCAGGCGTTACATCCTTGTGCAGACAGACTGCAGGGACTTTGCTCTTTATATTATAGCTTTTACCATTAAACGAATGTTTTTGCATTAGCTGGATAGTTGAGAGCCAATTAAAGGTTGTCAGTGGAGTATTTGTGCTGTGATTAAGGGTGAATCATTTGCTTCGTTTCATCACAGCTGCGTCTTTGCATGAGAGACTCTGTAATGTAAATGTGTCCGTCTTGCAGTCACTCAGCCATTAATGCTGCATGATTTACATCTAATTGAAAGCTCTGGACATCTGTCAGTATATTGCCTAGAGATAAGCCAGATACATTTTGCTCTTGCATTAAAAATGTAAAGGAAAGCCTTTATAATGCTGTACCTTTCACAAAAGCTAATCTTGATGCTAATGAGGCTCTTTGTTGGGAGCTGCAGGCCTGGAGCATTCAGCCAAGTGACCCCAGATTGTTTGGTTATCTGGTATGTGAGCCCTTGTGTTCGGTGTTATGCCTTCTTAACAAAGAGGATGAGATGAAAATGTGGGTCTCTCTCATGTGCCGTTCTGATTCCAATTATAAAAACTATTAGAGAATTTAACCAGGCCAGCTCTTAACGGTTAATCCAGAAGTAATAGATTCTATTAAAAATGTATGAGGGGATTGGGAATGATCTGTGCATATGCCGAGGGTTGCATTTGGACGGATCCACCAGCTGCTGTCTAATTCTGCCTAAATTTAAGACATATCTGTCTGTTTGCCATTACTGACAGCTTTCTGCAGTACTTACCTTTACCAAAAGCATATAGACAGTCGAGCACAAGCTGTGGGTTGGTATCGATTAACTCGACAGACACTTTTCCTCTACCTCACCAAGTTCTCTTTGTTAGGCATTCATTTATTCCTAATTTCCTTTTTCCTTTCATGCATCTTTAGCTCTTAAGTAGAAAGAAGGGGAAACATTAGCAAAACCCTCATGTGATAGAATGAAGAGGGTGCTTTTTTAAAAAACCTTTTCATGGTCTTCCAATTATTCAGCGAGGATCCGAAGAACTGCTAACAGAAGACGGAAAAGTCAGCGAAGGAGTGTGTGAATCTGCCCTCTTTTATCTTTGCATTTCATGTTTGCTGAAAGGGAGGCTCTTTGTGCCGTTGGCTTCTATCTTTACTCTGACCTTTGATGCTGCACAAAATCATAAAAGACTTGACAGAAGGGCAGACAGATGCTGCCTGTATAATTTAAGGCTCTTGCTTGCTTGGAAGGATGTTCTTTTCCCGTTGCTTTGTACAGCCAAACAGGTGAAGCAATGCATAATCCATTTTAGATCTAAAGCAGCATTAGGTGGTGTGGTTAATCATGCACACACAGACTTTGCTGTTCTCAGAAATGAAATGCATTGCCTGGACATGAATAGTGCCAGTTCTGTAACTGCAAACATAGATGGGAGGAAAGCTTGTAAAAATAAAATAAAAATAAAATAAAATAAATAAAAAATACTTTGCCTGCCTAAACATTGTTATCACAACACCTCGGGGGACAGTTAGATGGACGACAAAGCACAAGGTCTTTATCTCTTTGGCAGGCCTTCCCTGGACTGCATCCTGCTGCTTATCAGCTGCATGGATACAGACTCAAAGTGGCAAGATTTAAACATGGGTTCAGCTTGAACTTTGTGCTTTTGTCATTCTCTCCAGAAAACTTCCCTAAGGCTTTAACTGATCAGAAATTGTGGTTCCCAGAGAAAAAAGAAAACATTTAGCTTTGTTGGACCTGATTTGTGGGATGTGATTTAAACAAAATTTTTTGATGTTATCTAGACATGGTTGATAAAGATCAGCTGTCTTGTTTTTTTTTTAAGCCACTGTACTGGTTGCACTGTACTTCTCAGAATACTTTGTTTTTATGCAGGTTATGCAGAAAAACCCATGACCTCAGTGACTCTGGATTTATCCCAGACTCTAAAATGTATCTCTAGCTTAGCTCTCTGTTGGTTTGCTTCTTGTGTATCATTTTGAAGCATTTCTGTTGCAACATTTGAACCTTCAATCATCTTTGGATGATCTGCAACATGGAATTCTACAATCCTTTGTGCTTTATTGGCTTTATGTGTATCTGTTTGTTTTTTAAAATTATTTATGTAGTCTCACTGCTATGCTGATGATATTCAACTCTATTACTTTAAAAATCTGTGGTATTAGTCTGAAGGAACATCCAGTGTGCCAAATAGTATGCCATGTTTTTTGTCTTTAGCTCCAGTTCATGATTGTAAGCCCGTGTCATCTTCATTTGCATGTTAGAATCCATGGTAAAACCTCTCTAGATAACCTGCAGCCTCAGTTTGTCTTCAGCTAATAAACATTAGATAGCATCGCCCAAGCGCTTGTGTAACAGCTTTACTGATCCATGTAAGCTGACTTCCTGTTCAGGACAGGATGCAATTTGAGGTCATAGTTTGGACTTCTAAGGCTCAGCATGGTGACTTAGGTGTACATTTCCATTTGTATACTGCTCATCCTCCATGAACTGACGCCTGCCCCCTGTGGGGATTTATAAAAAGCCAGTTCCACAGTCTGACTGTGATTAGTTTAGCTGTTTCCTCTTTTCCTGTCCCTCAAACTGGACTACTTTTCCTACTTTTACATCCGACCCACCCCCTTTTCAATATTAAACACAATGGAGGTTTTGTTCTTAGTCCTATTTTAAATATGCTTCATTTGCATCTATTATGTCACCCTTTTGAGATTTTAGCGATGGCTTAAACCCCAGTGTTGAAAAGATGGTTTGATTAGTTTCAAACTTAGAAAATCAAGAATTTCTAATTATTCTTTCTTACTTGATGATACAAGGACAAATATCCTACTTAGGTCCTTGAAATGGATGCTGTGTAAAACGGTTAAATAGCTAGATTTGCTTCCTGCTCATCTGAAATATTCTGATAAGACATTTCTGGATCGCCTGCTTTTTAGGGCATATCCCTAAATAACAGACCTTTACTGATCTCTCTGCTTTTAAGGCTTTGCTTGGTTACGCCCCTTCATATATATGTGATCTTTTCTGGTAATATGTCATCACCAGGACCCTAATCAGGAACTGTCATCTCTCTCTACATCAAGACTGAGAATAAAGGCTACAGATCCTTTTCTGTTTGAGCCGCCATGTTTTGGAACCCTTTTATATGTGAAAGGGGATATTAAACTGGTATTTGGCTTGTAGTGCGTTATGAGTTTAATTGGTGTATTTGTTTTTTTTTCATTCAGGAATCCAGAATCTATATTGTCATTATGTTACCATAATGAAACTTTGCTGGGAAACAGACATAAGACTCAACAATGGAAAACCTAGAAAAACAAATGCAGTTTCTGCTGAAACAGGCGATGAAATGGGCTGATGGATTTCCAGCCAAGGTGTTTAGGGTCTGCCTACAGGGGTACAAAAGGCCTTCACAGTTTTAGGAAAGACTCTGTTCCTGAGTTGAATCATTCTCCTGATGGAAGTGGGACAAAAGGCACATTGCCCGGGTGGTTGGGATCTGTGGCAGTGCGTCTGTCCTTTTTTATGAACTCATTTTACTTTAACTAAATATCAATCATGTATATTCCATCATGTTTTGTTTTTTTGCTACAAAGCATTTAGTCATTTTTGTCTTGAAATTAACCATAAACATTATCTACTTATTATATTCTCATCTGTCTATATCATAAATGGCAAAAAAGACAGTTGCATATATTTAGCAGAGGAGCTTGAGATGAAGTTAAGAAATTCACAGCATAATAGATTATTACACACACCACTCATGAGATCTTTCAGGCCCCCTCTTTACCCGTCCTTAGTGTATTTTCCTTTCATCTCCAAATGATCAGAGTTTTGGGAGATATTCTGGTGGATGTCTCATTTTCTTCTAGTGAAGGGATTCCCCTGAAGAAGCCATCTCTCCCTTGTGTTCCTCCTGTCTCTGTAGTGTCTACCCTCTGATAGATGGGAGGTAATGGATGGATTGTTCTGAAATTGGTATTATTTTCTAAATGCTTGCCAAGCATTCTGAGGCTTTTTAGCCCTCCTGTTCCCTGTGCGTTCAGAAGAGAGCGGCTTGAAGTCAGTTCGTCCCAGATGAACAGATATTAAGCAGAGAAAGAAAGAGACAAAATGGAGAGGGTGTCTGCACCTGGAAAAAGAAAATCAGCCTGTTCTTCTTTTGGAGGCAACAGTAATCATGCCTCTGCATCCATCACTAAAAGTTCTGTTCTGTGCTTGACTCCGTTTAGTTCCCCTCTGAGTCCTCGGGGTGAAATAAAAAAACAAAAACAAAAATAATCTGACAGCTGAACGCTGCAGGCTGGTATTAGCCTTGTTGGACTACAGTGTAATAAAGAAGAAAAATGGTTCCTTTTGTAGCCAATGGATGGATAAACTTAGTACCACATGCTGCTGGATGTCTGTGATATTTTGTATCTGCAGATGCATGATTTGCATGGATTAATGTATTTCACTGTGGCCTGAGGTTGTTGCATATTTTTTGCGATGCTGGCATTCAGATTTTGCTGACTCTTTCAGATAATCAAAGAGAATGTCAAACATGATTATTACTGAAATATTAACTCCTTTCCTGGCTTTTTTTCCCCCTTGATACCACCCAGCTGTGAAGAGAAAAGCCTTGTGGAGACAGGCTCTAATTTCCTTTGATAGTACTTAGATCTACAAACAGTGCAGCATGGTTTTGGGAGAAAGATGCTTTTGATTTTTCTCCACTGATCAATGTGGTCATAAATTTATAACAAGGTAGCAAAGTCTCTCCTCAGGTCAGTCTTCCCGCTTAGCCTAACCAGGCCTTAGGGTACAGGAGGTTTGGCAATAATCGGAGAGTTAAACCTAGAAGGGCGAGAAAAAGCCTTCAAAATTCCAGTACATTATATTTATTATCATTTTACTGATTGAGGTCCTTAACATCTCATGTTTTTTACTAAGTGTCATGGGGCCAAAATGGGGATCAGAATTGTAATCAATGTAATTATGGTGTAATAGACTCTATTGTATCCATTAAACTTTATTGATATGTAGAAATTTCTTGTATTATTGATCCAAGTACTTAGCAGCAGAGATCCAAGTTGTTCTCTTTTGCAAGTAAGATGAGATATTTCCCTCAACAACAGTCACAGTTGTTTAGGTGACCCTTTAAGAAATAACTTCCCATCCTTGGGATAGTAAATAAGCTTTAAATGTCCCAAGAGAGTATGTTTCTGGAAGCATTTCTAATGTCTATAAGTGTTTGGCTAACTTAATAAATGGTGTAATCATGTGTAAAGCTGATTTTCCCATCAGTCTTTTCATATTCTAATGAGATGCTGTTCACAATGCCTTGTTTTCCTTTTCTAGCCTTTCTTGCTGATTTCTTAATCAATATTTCTTTAACGTTGGCTGATTTTAAAGTGCGAAATTTAAACCTGATGAACATTCATAGTTCACTATATTAAAAATTGTTTTAAACACTAAAAGAGCAGCAGATGATCCCACTTGGTATGCTTCAAATTGTTAAAATCATTGTACAAACCTGTTCTTTTTTGTTTTGTTTTTTTTCTAGCAGGAAAATCCAGGCTGCCTGCCGGCCCAGTGAGCTATCATGCTAGCCTGTATCCAGAGACAGCAGAACTTCTCATCACAGCATTTGGCATGTACACCAAAAAGCTTCGATGTTCCGCCCTCGTCTCTTTTGCTCCCAGTTCCACCACTGCAAACATGCACCCGCAAAGGTTGGTCTTTAACACAGCTGAAAGTCTTACACACAAAAGACAATTTTGTTTTACAAAAAAATTTCAGCTTTTTGATAGTTTTTCCTGACTTTGTCTTTTAGAAGTCCCCATCAAAAGATGCACATAGTTTAGCTCAGAACCCCAGCTGCTGTGAATCTTCTTAAATTAGAATAACAAGCTTCACCATAATAATGCCTGTTAATTGGGTCAGTAATCAGCGGGCTCCTGCTGTGCAGTTGCAGGCAGGTCAAAGTGGACTCTGAAATTACAGCGTTAATCAGCTCGCCCACACGGTATCACTAATTGATGCTCACATTTCGTTCTTTGTGTCAGTGTTGTTTGACCTTCATCCTGACTAATTATAGTAGTTTGGTTGATAGGTGGGGGTCCTTGTCTTTTGGCCTTGAAATTGTGAGTCATTTTTCCCATATCTTATATAAAAAAACAAAATCTAAATAAGTATAGATACTAATATTTTTCATAATATCTCCTATAGATATTGTCTCAGATCTAGAGATGCTAAGTAACAAATCTACTAAGATTAAAAGGAGAAATAAATTTGAAAGATTTGGCTAACTGGTCTTTATCTTAATAGTTGTTAATTTCTTTAATTAAAATAAGACTACAATTATCCTGCCTTTCATGTATAACAAATATTCCACCAACCTTTAAAAAGGAAAAAAGTTATTATGGATCTAGTTTATGAACTGAGGGTAAGAAAGTCCTGCTAAATGTATTTATGCATGGTGAATAAAGTTTACTATACTTGACCAAATGTTGCATCCAACAGTCCTTCGAGTGCCAAGTTGCATGCATTGATATTGGGATGTTTATAGCGATTTAATGTTTGTATAAAGTTTGGCGCTGGAACTTATGGTGAAGGAGTGTTTGCTTCAGCTTCAAACTTCCAGTAAAAAGAAAACATGATGATTCTGCATGTTAATACATGTTGGAGGAATTTGTTGAGAGATTTGAAGATAAATGTTTATCCTATTCCAACATGACATTTGACCAAAGCATAGAAAGAACAATCAAGCTGCGGATGAGCAAGTTTGGTATGAGAGAAGTTGGCTTAGCTGCACAGAGACCTGAACTCAACAGAACACTTTTTTAAAGGCAAATAAGAACTGAGACCGCTAGCCTTGACATTTGGTCCCACATTGGTGTCTGACCTCAAAAATGTGTTTAGGAGAAATGGTTGAAACAAACTCCCAAACCTCTTAGGAAGCCTAAAAGTTGAATCTGTTTTTGCTCCAGTAGTTTGGGTGACATTACAATAAACTACCTTCTCACTGAGCTCTTTGAATGAAGACAAATGAGTGAATACATTTAGTAGCACTGGGTGTCTGAAGCAGACAAACAGTTTTTAGAGAATGCTTAGTGTTTCCGAACATTTTCTGCTTCACTAAGATTTAATTTGCAACAAGATTGAATAAACACTTTGATCTTAATCAATAAAGTCATTAAATAACAGATTTCTTCCTGCTTCCTTCTCTTTCATGTAACTTACTGGTATCTAGAATCACAAATGAGTTGAACTGAAATAAACTTGAAGGATGCACAGATTTCTTTTCCTCGCTTTTAATGGTCCCATAATTAGACTTCTGCAGCAAACACCTGCAGCTTCATGCAGGTGCGTTCACTTACACTGGATAATTGGACTTCTTGTTAGTTTGGCTTTGACTGGCAGCATGCCATGTGATATGTACAGGTCACAAAACCTTTTTCGGTTTAGCCGTAAAAGCTGCTTGGATTTAACGGGAAAAACTAGACTAACAGGAAGGTCTTGAATTACAGGAAAAATAATAACAATCCTGAGCTCCAAAGAGCTAAAAACCATTCAAGTACCACTCTGCTAGCTTGACTGAGTGTTTAGTAAATTGAAGACTCCTCTTTGTAGTTGTAGCTTAACTGTGTGCATCCAGCTATGTGGAAATTTGAATGCTCCATCTTCTTATCTCTCCTATCCTAAGGCAAAATACCTCTTTGTCATTAAATATTAATTTAGAGTCAGTGGAGCACTTGTCTGCTAATTGTTGTAACAGAAGGGCCTGGTATGCCTCAGGCAGATCTGTGGATGCATTTCTCATCCTGTTTACCTGGAGGGTCTTCACTTCCCCCCATCTCCACCCATCCTGAGTTTTTATGCACTGCACCCTCCAGCTGAAGCCTGACATTTGAAGCAGCGCCGTGGGGAAAGAGCTCCCGATGAGAGCGCAGTCTGTGTGGTCCAGGCTTTTTCATTAAAAGACTCGTTGCTGGAGCGAGTTAAAAAAGGACAGCCTCTAGCCACTGCTGTGCTTTTCAAAGCCATTTCCACTTTTCGCTATCAATAAATTGAAGGAACACTATAGCTCTCTCACAGCTGCGCAGGAGCCCATGTGAACCATTTCCAGGAAAATGTTACGAAGATGAGAGCAAATGAGAGCTCCTCTCTTCTCCGCTATCTCAGTGTGAATGCAGGGGCTGGGATTTCTTTTTTTTCTTTTCCCACGCTGCTGGCCTGGGCTGGATGCTGGCTTAGAGAGGGGAAAGTTTGCCCGAGCCAGGCCAAAGTGCCACGGAAACAAATGAGAAATGACACAGGCGTAAAAAAGTCCTTGCCAGAACCTCCTGGAGCACACATATCTGAGTGTTGAACCCTGAGGTCACTCTGTTCTGAGAGCACCGTTCATGTCGAGGCTACTGACACGGAAACAGGGAGGCATGTGAGAATGGGGTGAATGAGTGTCTGTGTTTTTAGCCTGGTTTGTTTACCAAGGAGGGTCATAAATAGAGAGGCTAGTGTGAGGGGAGCACATGTTGGGGTGCACATGTCCTGTTTCTTGTCTTGCAAAGGGGAATGCAGATAATTAGCAGTCAGATCTGACGCTTGGCCTGGCAGAGCTAATGGTGGAGACCAACACAGGTCTCAGTATCGACTCTATTGATAAACAAGTTAGTTTAGAATAAGAAATCCAGATATTTACATACTGAAACTTTTATCTTTGTCTTATTTTTTTCAAATTTAAAAAAATCAGGAATATTTTTAGTGATCGAATTAGTTGTCCTTCATCATCTTTAGACATTGTAGGAAAGCCCAGCTGATAGCTATGGTTTTCTAAGGTTCTAATAGGTCAGGACACAACAACTGAGTTAAACAGAGGAACGCGTGTGGATTCTGTTTACATATGAGGGAGAGAATTGTGCATCTTCACAGGTCTGATCCAATAAGTTTGCTTCACTTTCCAGATTCGATACGTTATTAATCCCAAAGGGAAATTAAATGTTGATATAACTCAGTTTTTCCACAATTCAGCCACAAAGGTCTGCATTCTCAGCTCAAAATCCAAGTGTCATAATGTTTACAAAGAATGGTTCTGTATCCTGTTGATGAACGTATTTAATTTACCTCTACGTTTAAAAAAGCATATAAAACATAAGCCTATATAATTACCCACAGTGAAGCTTTTGCTATGAAAGAAAATTTAAAATGCTGGATGCAGACTGGAGCATATGTCCAGTGGTCTGATAAAAAAATTAAAGTGAAAGTGTTTGGCCTTAATGACTATTGTTAAATTTCAATTTACCCGCAACTTGTACGCGCTTAAGTTGAACGTATAGAAGTTTTACGTCAGACACACATTACCCCATTTATTTACTGAGGAGCCTTTTTGTGTTACAAGTTAACCAATTTTTCCCAAATTTTATGAATATTACACACCAAGTTTAGGCTGTACAGAACAGATTTTTTTTTTTAATTGAACGCATCACCAACTCTCTAGACTAATAAACATCAAATTAATTAAAAATGGAGTTGGCAACATTTGTAGATTAATGGTTAGCAGCTATTAATAAACACCTGTATGTGACAGAGCAGAATCGGCTTATTCTATTTATATATTACATTAAATGGCAACACAAAGAGCACAGTTTCCTTTTTTCTTGATATCCACGTTTCCTGTTATAAAGGAGGTTTTCAGATGAGCTGTCGACTCTTACAGCAAGTCTACTGCAGAGGCCAGTTTCAAACCGAGGAAGGCAGGACCAATTAATGATATGGGTTTTAATTACTGGGCTTATTGGGCCAACTGGATGCATTGGATGAGTTGTCATAGCAACAGAGAAATAGGTTTGAGAGGCAGTTTGCATGCCTTGAGCTCAGTCCCCAGTTATTAATATAGCGGAGAGTATTTTTATTAGCAGTATTATTGGTGTAGTAAACAAGTATTAACGCCCGCTGAGAAGTGCTGTTCTGTAATTAACCGCCTGTTTTTTAGAGCTGTGTTCCTGCTGAGGTTCTGACACCAGTAAACAAGTGATCTCAACCCAGTGTTCGAGATAAGTCCTTAGCTGAAGATAAAAGGCCTTCTAATCCTGGCAGTTCTGCCTTCGGGTATGGTTATATTGTAGTTTTATCTCATGTGGGAATCATATCTAGCAGTCGCTGTAATTGTTTCCTTATGTTCCCTCGGCATGAGGCGGCTGGAAGCTGTGGGTTTGGAAACCCAATGAGCTTGTCCAACTCCTGTTTCAGTCCCTGGGTTGTTTTGCCCATAAATTAGTGATTAACTCAAACTGCTCCAAAACAATGAGGTCTCAGCTCTAATCTAGCAGGGCGGGGGTAACGCTTCAAGTGTGACCACGGGAAAAAGATTAGCCAGTTTAAAGTGGGGGACTGAATGTAGGTGGAATAAGCTACTAAACAAACAAAAGTGTTGCAGTGCTGAAAAGTATTTTTAAATGTAATATTCTGAACGTGCTGATGAACATCTCAGCTGCCCCCCCAATAATCCTTTTCTTCCTTTGTTTGAACAGAAAAGGCTAATCGGGATGAGGTGCATTGTTTCTGCACTGTGCTTTAACATTTTAATATGTAGGCTACAATTAAGAGTCCATTAAATCTGCCAGCATTCATTCTGCATCACACTTCACTGCCGTCGTGCTTGTTTTTAAGGACAATAAGAATACACCCAAGGTTTCCAGCCCCATGTGGCTGACTTCAATCAGCCCTGAGGGAAATGCTAAAAGGTCAAAAAATGTTAACGCATTGCATGATGGCTTTAGCTGGAGCCGCTCACGTAAAGAGGCTGCTGTTATTTTGTGGGCTTGCTTCGCTGTCTGTCAGTGCTGTGCAGAGATACAGCATGCAGGCTGCAGGTTCAGGGTGATTAAGTGCTTAAGGTCAGGCCGCTAATTATCTTCCTGCCATTCCTCACCTCACAACACAGCTGCCATTTCCCCCCCGTCGTCATGTGAACGGCCTTATATTTGTTTTCACTTCTTATCTTTATTTCACAGCTCTACATTTTGCTGTGTAAATGTGGCGCTCCTCAGCAAAGAAACTAGAAAGAACCCTTCTCAAAGAAGCTTAGAGCTTATATTTTACTAAAATAATGCGTGAATGTCGAGAATGCTGTTTGAAAATACGAGTTTCATTTTAAAAAAAATGCCAATAGTAAGTAAAGTAAGAAACGTGCTGAAAGCTGATTGGATCGAAAACAACCCAATCTACTGTGCTGAGCCTCCTTACTTTTTTAATCTCTCTTCAATGTTTCAGATCATCAAAAAGAACTCGCATAAAACAAAGATGTTCTCAGTAAATCTATGATATTTTAAGAAAGTTATTCAAACTAGCCTGACCTGAAGTACATTTTTGACCCGCTTGTGAAATCATATTTTTTTCGGGGGGGGGGGATTAAGGAGTGGTGATCCTGCTTAGGAGGGGCTTTGCCTATCAAAAACCTCCAAGAATAGATCAATGACTCATCCAGGAGCTAACAAAAGAGCCCAGAAAACCTTCTAAAGCATTGCGGGCTTTAGTTGCATCAGTTTAGGTCATCATTTGTTCACAAAAGCCCCTTTCAGATCTTATTTCCACAATAAACACAAAACCGATAACTCCCAGTTGTGGATATTATTTCCTCTCACACCCTTAAAGCTCTATCAAGATCATGGTATATGTGTGTTTTCAGAGCTGGTAGCTGAAATGTGGCCTAAACTTTGAGCATTCGCCTGAGCAAACCTCTGAAGCCATGTGGTGGGATTTTTTTCTCTCTCTCTGATCTCTGTGTTGCAACCCTCATGCATGATGTTGTGCAGCATCAACATATCTACATTACATTTTTTCTTTCACTGTTTCTTTGGTTAAATAGACACTGACCTAAGTGTGTTTTATGATACAGTGACCTTTTTTTTCCACCCAAGCAGTTGCAGTGTTTAACAAGGGCTGCTTTGGCTACTTTGAACTGGTTTTATAACACTTTTTAAAACCTGTTTTATTATCCAAAGCCAAAGAAGTGGCTTGGTATCGTTTTACCTTCTAATACAGTTGTTTCCAAAGTAGGGCCCATTGTAATATATGTGGTAGCAAAGACCATTTGTTAAGTGTTACTTAGAACATATTTGATAGCAATGCTTGATTAAATTACACAGTAAAGAAGCAGTTAAAAATGTAAATAATTACTCTTAAAAGTAGTAGTTTTACTTTATTGCAATATGTAATTTACTGCAGTGGATTTTTCCTTGATCAGCTGGTAAAAAATGTGGGGACACAGGAGGTGGGGTTATTGGGAGTCAGGAAGCTTTCTTATAAACCAGTGAGAAAAGTTATGGAAAAAAAATCTAAAAAATAATCAACAGATGAATCGATTAGCAAAATAACCATCAAGAGATGGTTAGTTTTTTTTTTTTCTTTTTACCCATTTTTAACTTCTTTAAAGGTTCATTCACTTTGAGTTTTTTCTGAAAAAATAAATAAACATTTATTTCTTTACTCTCTGGTTTTTACTTTCTGTTCTTTGATTTTGCATTAACAAGTCCTTATTGCCTTGTTAACATAGTTCTTACTTGTGCCCAAGAAAACCCCATTAAACTCACCAGGTTAAGTTAAAGAAAGTCCAATAATTACAAAAGGAGGTTCTTAAAGGAACCCTTTTGACCAAAATGATTCTAGGTTTGGTCACCAATGAACAGCTCTTGTGGTCCAACAGCAGGTGATCAGTGTATATGCTGTGTCTGTGGCTTTGTAAAAACAAGAAAAGGACCTATTGGCTAATAGTGTCAGAGGAATAAAAGAACTCTACAGGTGAAAGGTTGAACATTTTGGAGTTACTATATCTGTATGATAAACCTTTTAGATATGCTTTGAGAATCAGAATATAGCTTCACCATATCAATCAATGCAATAAGGGATTTAAACTTTGCCAGGATTTTATCTTTCATACCTTGACACCACAACTACTGACCTGATCTCATTTGATATGTTTTTTTTTTTTGGACCATTCTCTGTAATATTGCGAATGTACGTGAGGAATATCCCAGTAGATCAATAGGTTGTGTGATACTCAGACCAGCCTGCCTGTTGGATCTAAAATCCCAGAGATCCTTTCCGAACCCAGCTCTGATTGGTTTGAACACCAACACACTGTATTCAGCAAGTCTGGATGCATAAATGCATTAAGCTACTGATTTATTTTGTCCCAAAGTTTTTATGAAGAAATTGAACAAGCAAACTTGTGGAATCACATAAGAATATAGAACAACGGAATCGACAAAAGCTTTCTTTTAAAATGTTCTAAAACAATTATTTCTATATAAATCAAAGAGTTGCATATTTTTGTTGTGTGGTCAATTTTTTTTTAGTCTTTTAATAATATTGCCCTGCTTGATTTAAGGCCACAAAGTAAGACTTCAGCCTTTTTTTTGTTGTTAAACCATTTTAAACATTTTAACACCTTTTTAATTTTACATTGGGTTTCAGCTTTAAACTAATATTCTCCTAATTTGCTCTTCTTGCTAAACAGATCCTAAAACCTGACTGTGAGGTGTGCACATTACCTCCCCAGACCTCTGCTTTGTCCATCTTAACTGATCTGTATTGGAGCCTCGTGTTTAGCATTTGTTTGAGACAGCAGCTTCTTCGCAGGCGGCTTTTGTCTAGCTGTCAGCTTCAGGGTGAAACACGAGTTATCACAGTGCCAGATTGTCATTATTGAGCATTGAACTAGGCTGTGTGGCAAGAAAAAAACCTTCTGAAATGAGCAAATGAGGATAAGAAAGACTTCAGGACATGCTTTTATTACATCCAGACCGTATTAAGATCCTCTTTTTACATCCATGTTTCTGCCGTTTGCTGCCATTCAACACCAGTGATCGCAATGAATCTCCTCTAGATTGAAACCTTTAACCTCCAGCTGTAGATTCGAGTAATTTAATATCAATCATGCTGATCTCATGTGTAACCTCACACACAGCAGTGGTTGGGTTTCTGTCAGTAAAAAAAACCCTAAACCGATCCCTTTTTTCCCATGCATGTGTCACACAGCGGTGTTGCTCAGATGATGAATGTGAATCCAGAGTGCCTGTTTGCTAATGAGGTTTCCACCGTGCCACATTAAGGCAGCCGCAGTGGGAAGTGCAGCTGTGTTGTGTCTCCTCAGCTCTGACAGGGCTGTAATCTGTGGGACTAACAATATCAGACATCCTGTGAAGACGTGTTAGCATTCGCTGCGTTTGAAGTGCGGAGCAGCCGGTCGAACCGCACAGGCCTCAGCACTTCACGATCTACACCAGGAGAAAAGGAGGAAAAAAACTGCCGGGTTTAGATTTGTTTTGCTGAATTCTCAATCACTGCTAGCTGTGTATTATTATCCATGAAGGGTGTTTGGTGATGCGAGAAGTTATTACACTTTTAACGGTTGTTTCTTTTAGTAATCTAAGCTTCTTAAAGTGGGTATGATCCTCTTCCTCTTATCATTTCTGGTTGTAAATTAAACATTTTTCAGCCAAACGCTAGAAATTATTATTATTACAGCTGTTTTTTTTTGTTTTGTTTTGTTTTTTTCTTGCCTCCTTCTTCACTTGCAGGATTATGGGAAAACCGGAGTGCAGCGAGCTCACATCTTGATGTTGTGTACAGTACAAACACCTCTTCAACATCCCAGATGTCATTGTTTTCTACAGCAGCACTATGCTGAAACATAATAGGGCCTGTTTTTGCTTTGTTGTATTTCTCTGCAGAATTCATTCACGCTCTTGGCACCATGGTGCTCCTTCCTTCTGCTCCACCGGGAGACGGTCGGGTGGATTGAAAACTCTGCCTTACCTTCTTTTTTTTGTCCTGCATTTTAAACATCCAATTTATTCCTTTCATGAGGTGAATCTTGTAGATTGAGTCATTTTCACAGTCGGGAGGCTCACTGTAGGGTTGAGATGAAATGAACTCCCAAATCAATTTCAAATGGGAACAGTGAACAAGCACCACCCCTGCATAGCTGGAATTGGTTTTGTTATTGAAAATGAAACAAAGTGTTTGTTATTTTTTGATTCTTTTTTGTCTTATTGCAAATTACAGCTTTGTTCTCTTTACATGCTGAGATTTGCACTGACTCACGCTGCTGTGATCCAGGTTAATTTCAAAGACTTTTCTCTACCCTTTAAGAATTTCCATAAAAGCGTCAATCTGAAAGGCGGCAGTAATTTCCTCTCGATGATTTATTGTTTTTTTTTAAACGAGCTGCTTTCCCTCCTTGCCTTTTGTCAACAGGAGTTAAGCAGCTAGAAATAATAAGCTCATATAATAGTGTTTAAAATCAATTTTAATTTTGTTCTGTGCTTTTCTGCATGTTTCAATCAAAGACAACCTTAACAATTGTTTTTTGTCTTTCAGTTTGAAACAGCTTGTCATAAACTATTTGAAATTCAAGATTTTATGGTCTCTTAGGGCCAGTTGGTAAAGTCCTTAAATGAAAAAGAAAGCTTTTATAATTAAAGTAGGAAAAGTCAGTATATTGATGGATTTCTTTCTTTAGCAAATTCCTGATTAAAATATTCTGCTGTATTAAATGGATTTCAATTATTTTTTTAAAGGCCGTAAATCTGATTTCTTATTTTATTTTTCTAAATACTTTAAGTGTCAGTAAAGTTACAGCATCTAAACTCCACTCTGTCGACTATTTTAATGACATTCACACCAAAAATCATTCAAATCTATTTTTTTATCTGATGTAATATGTTAATCTTAAATGTTGTTTTTTTTTTTTAGCTTTAAGTCTCAAAGCGTCATAAATAACAAAGTTAAAGGCTTGAAAACATTGTTCTGAGTTTATATATTTATAGAAGTGGTTAAAGTTATTGGTTCCCTGGTTGCTTCTTTCCCAAAGTCATGTCTTCAACCAGCAGTATTTGTTTGGCAAAACTGTTGCATCAAAAAGAAAAGGCTTCAATATTTTGACCAATTAAAGCAGATTAGCCGGTTTTAAAGGGAAGCAACACGTTTTACAAAAAAACTTTAACAGTTCTTCCTCAGTAACGTTTCCGCTTTATTCAAACTTACAGCACCGGAGGTAGAACTAGTCTGTTGTTTATCACAGAAAAAAAACCAAACACCCCAATCCATTAGCACAGGACATCTAAAGTAAAGAACTACTAAGAAATGAAGTAGCTAGTCCCTCTGAATCCCACGTTAAAAATGAATCCAATATGGCTGCCCTGTGTTTACTACATGACCGCTACCCTAATGAATTCTTTTTTGCACTTCTGGCAGTTTATATCTTATCAAATTATCCCAACACTATAATAAATGTATAACTTCTCATAATAAGCATGTTCCTTCAGTGCTTTGATTAAAAAAAGAAACCAGGAAATTGGTTTTGGCATCAAATATTAACAGTAATAATCCTTCTTATTCAATGCATCCTTTATTAAAAAAAAAAAAAAAACTTCAACTCTAACATGGATATGGGAGGTTTTAGCTTTAGAGGTGAATGAAACCTGTAGGGAAAAAAATAAAAAATACATCCAGTATTTGTTTTTGGGTCTCTTAGTGGATGTAGGTTTGAACTTTTCTACTCTGTGGAAAATCGGTTTCAAGCAAAGACCGATGTGCATAAATTAGGGATTGAAAATGATCCTTTACCCTTCTGTGCTTATTTGGCCCATATTTCCTTTAATAATTGTAGATACTAAGGTTTCCTCAGAAGGCAGCACAAGGATCGCCAGCCGTACGTGTTTACAAAAACTGGGTTAATCGTCCCTTTTTAAAAGAAAACTGTTCAGTTTGATTATTTACTTTTTGACTATAAGAGTTGTTGAAAAGAGGGAATTAGAAGAATGTTTAGCATTAAATTATTCTTTCTGCTTATTTTTAACTTTTTTACCCATTTTATTATCATTCATTTGTCTTAAACTATCCCAAAAGCTTGTTGAAGTTAGTTTATAGGTTTGTTTTATGGTGTTGGAGAGGGGTGAATCTGCCAAAGAAAAGAAAAACAGAGGAAGAGGTCCATGTATTCTAATCACCTTTTCTCTTTGCCTGTTCTCCAGGAGAGCCTGACTCCAGGATTTCTCGGTACCCGTCTCCTGCAGAGTTGGATGCTTTTGCTCAGAAAACCGCCAACAGCCCGCTCTCCATAAAAATCTTTCCATCTGACGTACGGGTGCCACAACACAAGCAGCTCAACAAGACTGTGAATGGCTTGGACACCACCGGACAACGTTACAGTCCCTACTACCAGCCGCACTCAGGAGGCTACCAGGGCTTGTTGGCCATCGTCAAAGCCTCAGTGGTGGTCAAAGGTGTTGTGAAAAACTCTGAGGGCAGGAGGACTAAACATGTGAACTCTCAGACGTCCGTGGCACCATATAACAATCCTCTGAATAATAGCTGCACAGTCAGACACGGGCACGAGGCCTATAACACAAGTTCATGTAAGCCCACGGATGTACCTGTTGAAGCACTTTGTTCTACAGCAGGAATGGCCTCCAGAGATCAGAGCCTGGTCTCCCAGCCAGAGCTGGCAGGAGTTCAAAGCCTGATGAGGCGGATGAGCAGAGTTCCCCACAGCCAGGCCCCGCAGCTGGGGGGGGAGGCTCAGGCCAGCCCCTCACTGCAGGCTGTGGCTGCAGTGGCGCATTCAGGATCGGGCTTTGTCTTTGGAGTGCCGCCCCAGAGCAGTCGGGCTTTTCCAGGAGCAGTTCTACCCACACAGAGTGCAGACGTGACCAAAACTGGATACTTTGAGAGGGAAGACTACACGGTGTGGCAGCCCTATCAGCAGGAAGCGATGAGGATGTACGGAGTGAGCAGCTGCACTCAGACCTGCAGAACAGCAGAGGCTGGGGTCGGGTCTCCTGAAACCTGCCTCCCTTTATCGCGCCCCTCACAGCTGCCTTACAGGCAGAACCTTGGAAATGTTGGCAACCCCGTGCAGAAAGAGCGGGCTATCAAACAGTACTTCGCTCCTCTCTGGGACAACCAGAGCAACGACGTTTACTCCTCTCAGGTTTTGGGAACAAATACTTGTGCATCCAGGCCCAGACGTGTGGAGGTGTCCAATCCTCATCTCCACCCAAATTGCCATCAACCACACCAGCCCCAGCTCCATCCGCCTGTTCCTCCCCATCATTCTGATCAACACTACCATCATCTTCATCATCACACTCAGGCCTACAGCACAGAGCAAAACCTCTCCTGTGGGCTACCGGCCTTCAGCCTGTGCCACGCTGCAGTGCTCAGCAGCAGCCTGCAGTCTCTGGAGTGCCTCATCAGTGAGATTCAGCCTCCCTGCATCAAAGAGCGCATGCTGGGCCACGGGTACGAAGCCATGGCGGGGATGCCTCCACTGTTAGAGCATCAACAGGACATGCAGCTCCCCGTCTACATATAAGAGAAACTCCCAAGTTTGAACCTTCAATAAATACACAGGCCTTTTTTAGTTGTGCATGCATTTGTAGAAGGCTGTGTGCGTTTCACACTTGGGGCGCAGATAATAATCAGGCCTCGAGAAGCAGGTTTACTCTACAGATTCTTCTATTTTTGGCTTCTGTTGCTTTAACAATAAAGCTTCGCATTTTGTATTTGCTGTGACCAGCCTTTACAAAAACTGTAACAGATCAGAAATAATTAGGGGTACTGATTTGAAAATAAAGGAAGTCATACAGGATCTCTCAATTTTGCCAGACAGTTTGTGTATATTTTTAACTTGTTAAAAGTTGTGATTAAATTTTGGGGAAACTGGTCTGTCTTTTCTGCCATCAAACCCTCTGAAGTCATTAAAACACATTTCGTTTTCAGTATGAAAACAGCTAGCAACAGTTTGATGGGAAATGGTGCTTGTAAGCATTGTATGATTTTAGTCCTTCAAGTTACAAACATTTTTTTTTTTTTTCTTTTTAAGATTTACGGTAATTTATTGTTTCAATCAGCAATGATGAATTCAAGCTCAGTAAGATGCACACTTTGGAGAGATTTTTTAAAAACTGTTTTAAAAGCTAATCTTTGGAATGAACATTTTTCTTTTTCCTGAAGACCATGTGACTGTTTTTCCAACCGAATTAGCTGTGTTTGAGAGTAGGCTGCCTGAATCATTTCCTGTTTTCTTCTTTGCAGGGCTGCAATATCTCTTATGGTTTAAAATGTATGAGTGCTTCATCTGTCTGCAACAGTTTTGTGAGACCATTTATTTCTGTCAGCTTGGTGGGTTATGGCAAACTGTCTTTATAAATATAAAGTGCAATTACTATATATGGACATGTGAGTTTTCTCCATGAATTATGTTGATGAAATAACTAATTTTTGAAATGTAGGGACCTAATAAAAATCCCTTTTTTGTCTCTTAATGAGGATTATCAAGTAAATACATTTTTAAAACCCTAACAGGTTATTATGTCATGTTGATATACATCATGCTTACAAAGAGTCTTATTTGGGGTAAATAACCTTTGAATTTAAAGCTTAACCACTGAGCATAATTTATTTCATTTTTTGTAAACAATATTTTGGATCTAAAAATGTTAAGCAAGTGAATTCTTAACCAAAACACTTCACAGCTGTTCTGTTATTAAATAATGTGCAAAGTCTGATCTGTGGTCAAAGCTGGAGGTATTATAGGATAAATAATTTCCTAAAATAAAGACCTGCTCTATTAATTTTAAGGTTTTACAAATCATTCTCTCACAATAAAAAATATTGGATATTAACCTTGTTTTCTAAGGCAATCAAAAATGGAAAAAATAAAACATTCGCTTGCATGATCAAGTTACATAAAACTGTTGCCTCTTTGGAAATCATGCAGGTGGGTGTTGGGGTGTATTTTCAAATGATGTCAAGATGGAAGAACAATAGCAATGGGTTAAAAAAAATCACTACTCATACCTCAACAGAACTTCTACATGATGAGCAGCAGTTATATTGTTCACAAGTAGTGTCTTTTTAAGTGGATTTAAATTCATAGTAAAATTAAATTGCTTTATCTTCTCTGGAAGATAAAGAGATTTATTCTATTAGTTCAGGAGTGACTGGATCCTGTCAGAGCTACAATCCTGCAAATTTTAGCTGCATCTCTTTTCCAACCCTGTTGAATTTACATCTCCTTTAGCTCAGCAGAAGCCTGGTTGCAAACCTGAATCGCTTGATTCACGTAAGTTGGAGAACGGACGCATCTAAAGATCTTACATGATGGGCACCTGTGGGTCAGATGATCAAAACGCTCTCATTGTACCTGCCTAATGGCTTTATGCCAAATAGGCAGAAAGTATCTAAAGATTGATATAGATCAACAATGTGTATCCATCAGCCTTTGATCAGGTAAACAACCTCCAGAACTCCCTTATGCACCACAGCCTTGGTGTCTGATCCAGTTTCACCACTTTAAGTTATGAAACCTGAAAAAAAACTGAGACCACCTTTCAAATACAAAATCTGCCAAAATGTGCCATTTCTATCTGGAGCCACTAGAACTCTCAGAGCCATAAGTAGTTCTGTAGGCGCTAATTTACCATTTGGCTATTTATCGTTTAATTGTATATTTACTATTTTCCCAACGTAAAAAAGAACCCAAACAAGATTTAAGGGGGAAAATATATATCATATAACGTATGGATGTAATTTAAAGTATAAAGTAGCTGAAAAGATCCAAATTTAAAGTTAAAAATAAGTTAGAATTGAGAAGATTGGATACTAAACCACAAAATGTAATCAATTCTGTAACAGGTTAATTACCTGATTTATTCTGTCCAGTGGTCGTCAGTCAGGTCTGACTGTAACCACTGGAAATGGTTTGCAAAGCTTTTTAAAAACGTATCCCATCATACATGCTGTGTTGATAAAAACATTAAAAAAATAATCTGGTAAGCCTCTTAAATGATCTTATTTTACACCCATTTATTTGATCCGTCTTCCTAGACAGCATGCTGTAATGTTGATTCTGCTCAATCATCTTCAAAATAAAATCCAAAGATATTTTAAGTACTAAACCGAGTGTTAATAGAAGAGGAAAAACTGCAGGACTGCATGCTCACCTTATCTCAAACAACAAATATCTTTATTTAAAAGTCAACTCTCACTGGAGCCCCATTAAATGAATTTACAGCGCCCATTTTGTTGTCCTCAGCTTTGCTTGAAGTTTTTCCATTCTGTTGTGCAAGGCTGCTGATAAACCAGACATGTTCCTCTTACTCAGAGGCGATTAGCTCCAGCTCCTGTGGGAAAGGAACCAGAGCCTCCCAGACCTCTGGAACACACTTCAGATAAATAAAGAGTGGGCTGGACAAGAGCATGGCTTCATAAGAGGATTAGAAGAAATGAAGATTTTACTTCACTAAATTCAAATGCATCTTTTTTTCTTTTTTTTTTGCAAGCATCATCAAAATGGCAAAGATACGTTCTCTTAAAACATGCAAAAATTAAAGATGTCAGAAAGCACGAAGGTCACAGAACTAAGACACCAGGTAGCTGCTGCCATCTTGTGCAGGATCCTCAAACTACAACAGAAATGATCCATTTGGATTCAGACACAGCTTCTAGACTTGCTTTATTTTTAGGGTATTCATTTAGAAATCCAATTCCTTCTAAAATAAGTAACAACAGGCTGGCTTAGTTCACACAAGCTGCCAACATGTGATTATAAACAGGTTGTACAAGGCAACAGAAAGGGAAACGGAACAAACAAGTTCATCATTTTTACACAGAAAATCTATAGGTGAAAAATAACAGCATTTTAATACTATTAAATTACACAATCAGACATTTATTAAGCCAAAAAATAAATAGTGCGACTGAGTAAATAGAAAATGTTTCTTTGTGGTCAGGGTTTTTGGTTACAGTAGAAGACAGTTAAAGGCACACAGTGATCTCATAAATAAGAAGAGCAAAAAAACAATTACAAAATCCCAATAGAATGTAGCAGAGTCAACCTGCAAAAATCACTTTCTACCACATTTTTTTTTAATTTCATTTCAAGGCATAATCATTTTATAAGATCAAATACACATACAATATATCAAGTAAAGCATAATTGAGAATAAATACAATGACAAAAAAAACAAAATATCCCTATTTTAAGAACCTCGGACGTTAGTTCCACCCTGAGGGAGTCATCAGTCATCCTGAGCCTCTGCTCCAGGTTTATCCTCATACATCAAACTGTGTAGTCCAGCTCTGCGTTTAGATTTGTGTACATCTCGTAGATGGCATCTACAGTGGCCGTATAGTTGACCAGGAAGATACGCACGTTTGCCAGACAGTCCTCTTCTTTCACTTCTTCTCCCTTTGAAAGGGCCTTAAGAAAGTTGGATTTGTAGGGAGCTGCAATTAGTGCTGTCTGAAGGAGACACAGACAGAAACAGAGGGAAAGTGATGTCATCTCAAATGCCATGATAGTCTACATAGCAATATAAGCCTTCAAAAAAAAAAAAAAAAAAAACTTTGTGGATTTACGAAGTACTGTACAGAGTTCTGATTGTTTCCATTCTATATAGCAGCATGAGTTAAATGACCCATCCCTGAATTCAAAACCGGTTTGACACGTTGCCAGAAAGTATGTGACATAATGAAACATAGTTTGTGTACCTGCCCGGTAAAACAAAGGATACCTGGTCACAAACCTTTGCTTCTACAGAGCAGGGCTGAACTGACCTCACTAATAATGGCCAAATGAAGCTGCTGAAAACAGTTCAGATCAAGGATCTCAAGCTGTCCTTTAATGCCAGTTTCCTGCAACATTTAGATGTGTGCCTGGCTCGACGAGCCTTTATCAGTTAATGTAACCAAGTCAATCTTAAAATATGTAGGAAGAAGTTTAGCTGTTGAATTCTAATACGTAGGAGCAGTGACAACCAAGCATCGAAGGACCGGAGAGTAAAAACTGTACCGCATCACTTTTTATTTATGTAAAACCATGTTCTACAAGACTACTCTTTCACCCACTGCATAAAAACGACTTTGTCATGTTATTAATTTTTCATTACTGCAGACAGTAAAAAAATCTAGAAAAAAATGTTAATAGTTTCTTCTTCTCCTAGTCTTTCTAGAGAAAATGCTCTTTTGAAAGACAGAATACAAAAAAATGCTATAATCTTATAAAAAAACAGATACTTTATCACATTTGAAGAAGGTTA
Organism: Jordanella pulchra; assembly: GCA_034780135.1. Taxonomy (NCBI): domain Eukaryota; kingdom Metazoa; phylum Chordata; class Actinopteri; order Cyprinodontiformes; family Cyprinodontidae; genus Jordanella; species Jordanella pulchra. Next base: position 11,100 of record JAUZNJ010003085.1, on the reverse strand, counting down.
AATTAATTAATCTAAATATACAAATTTAGAACAGCAGCAATGTACCAGGTTCTGGATGTAAGGCATCATTGCAGAATAAAAATCATCCCACAGGGAAAAACATTCATTTCAAGCTAAACGGCGCCTCCACATGTTCCTGCTTACATTAAAAATTTTCTGAACAATCCAGCCATGGTATCTTTTCAGAGCCTGCTCGTAGGCTTTGGTGACATTGACCCGAATAAGGTTGGGGTTGTTCTCATCTCTCTCTCCGTCGGCCAAACTCTGCAGCAGAACCTGTATGAAACGGAGACCCCTGCAGGAGGAGAAGAGAGAAAACATCAATCTGCTGCTTCCTGGCAAGAGGTTAATGTCCAATGTTTTGTGCATTGAATGAGTAGTCATCTCTTTTTTCACATTAGATCCAGGGACTTTAGTGTATTTTATTGGACAAGAAGAGCCTAAATTAAGTTCAAATAAAACACAACACTCTAAAACAGTAACATGCATTTATCTTCAGCATGATGGAGTCACTCTTTTTAACAATAAAATTATGCTGAAAGTCTTTTAATGCTTCTCTCCCATCCTTGAATATCAAGACCCTCATAGTTCAGCCAGTTTTTTCAGGGCTGACGTGGCTCAAGGTCAAACAGATTGGATGAGGTCATCTGAATGTCAAATCAAGGTGACTAATGGTTTACACCAATTTCCTACTGGAGTAAAGCCTTCTTGTCAAGGAAGCCATGGTGCTTTTTTTTCTAAGCTACATGATGGTGCAACAACTCAGTTTTGATCTCTTCTGACCTGTGAACCAACTTTTATTTTTGTTTTGCCTTTGCATGGCTTATAGAAGAGTCAAAACGAGACCTGTATGCATTCAGTTTTCCAAAATGATCTCCGTCTTCCATCTTTATCACAGACTTTAATGTAGTGTTCCTTTTTTTCTTTTTGATGTGTTTTGTTTTTTTTCCTGAGGCTTTAATTGGACAGCTGTATTTGTACTGAGGTTGAATAAAACACAGATGGCCTTCATAAGGTGACTTCATGCGGAAATTTACTGCACCGAATTTTACTTAGGGGTATCCGACTTGAAGGGCCCAGAATACAAATGCCTGACACACTTTCAGAAGTCTTCTAAAACTCGTCATCCAACTCAACTTAATAACCATCGACAAATCCAAATAATGTGAATCAAAACTTGAAAACAAAAATGTACTTTGTGACATAACAGGGAGTAGCTCACCTCTTGAGCCACATCAGAGCCAATGTCGCTCCAACTTTAGGCCATTCTGCTTTGTGGGTTTCTCGTTCTGCTTCCAGGATGTCCTGCAAGGTGACATACTTTGCAGGATCCTGAACATAAACTGCTTTTATTTTCTAAGAAAAAAAAAGTAAAGCAAACATTTGATCCAAGTTTGCACAGCATCATTGAGCCAAGGCTTACGTAAACAGTAATACATTTATGAGGACAGGTAGAAAATAAATCCCTCACCTTTATATTTCCATTAATGTCAGACTTGATGACTGAAAACACTCTTGATCCCAAACAGTCTGCAAAAGAAACGGACATCTGAGAGCGCAGCTATAAAATATGAATGACTTCATGGCGCACGTGCCCTGTTGAGAGGGCAGAGGGAACGTGGACTGGTGTGGAAAAAAAAATGCAGTGAATGGACAGTTTCAATAAAGTCACAATGAGGTCAATGTGCGCTCTGTTCAGCGTGTAAACAAGGAGTTTCTCTGCACGTAAAACCATCGCCTCAGATCCAGCTTCTCTTCTTTATCGACTGCTGTTTGTGTTGCGTAAAAAAATGAAATGTCATTCCTTATAGTCTAATATTATATCCATGTAAAACTAAAAAGAAACAATAAAAGTTACGGAGAGAGCGTAAGAGGAACTGGTTCACGAGGCGTATGAGACGAGGCACAGCAAAAAAAAAAAAAGTCAGCTGATCTGTTTTTTAGTTAATCAGGTGGAGCTTAACTCACCGAAAAACGAAGGCAGGGTGGACACGTTGTCCAAGAAGGTCTTGGTGTCCACAGACTTGTCTGCAGGAAGTTCGTTAAACTGATTGTCTAATAAAAGAGACATCGTGCAACCCTGCGACTGACGCGATAAAGGAGCAAGAGCGCTCTGCTTGAAAAAAAAAAGAAAAGAGGAAAAACCCGGAACTGGTTTCATGTCAGATGGGTGTGGAATCATCATCATCATCATCATCATCATCACCACCGCGTCTGTTCTCCAACAGGTAACTAATAACGCGGGGGGGGACTGCTGTTCTTTATAGTTTATTATTTACATAACTCCAGGAAACAGGAAGCTCTAATTTATAGCTTAAATAGGCTTAAAACAGTTCATGTTCAGCTGAAACATAAAGTGTATTTTTGCTGCAAAAATAACGTAAATAGTTTTTAGTCAATTTTTGTATAGATACCTATTTCTGCACCTTTACTTTGAAATGTTGCTTCGATGTAATTTATTTTTAATGATTAACTTTGGTAGGTCCCCCAATCAGTGGATTTATTAAAAGCAAATAAAAAATAATGCAAGGAAGTTACTGGGGTTGCATGAAATTAGTAAAACATTCACATGCAATATAATTAGTAAATACTATGTCAGTTTTTGTAGTTTTTTTTATGCTTAACTCTACATTTTCCTGAATCTTTATCTCTTTTCTTCTTCAAGTTTTTTAACCAGTTTCCTTTGGGATTCGAGAGGTGGCAACTGTTATCAGTCTAAAATATCAGCAAGAGATTTACATTTAAAAATCCAGTCCATCAAGGTCTTTATAAAACCACACGCTAATATTGTGAGGATTGTAATTTATGCAATAAAACGTCCTTCATTTTTATTATTTTATTTGTACGGAGCTGTAACTCCAAAATAAAAATGTTTTGAATAGATCAATCTTAAAGAACATTCTTTATAAACTTTTCAAAAATCAATAAATATAAACTTGCATCCAATAAATGATTGTATTAGACTTATCTCAAAAGCTACTTGTATCATTCTTTTTATTAATCTTTATCGATCTGTTACCCACATTTCTAGAGGTGAGTTTCCATCTCAAACTCCTCAAAAAAAGATTACCTCGATATCTTACCTGGGATAGGACCCTGGAAGACTGAACTCTATCATATAACCTTTGGCAGAAATATCTGGAAGGAAGTAAAAACTGTTAATGATTGGTTGAATATTTTCATTCCTAATATTCTGCATCTGTCTAGTTAGTTTAAACTTTAATTTTTGCACCAATAAAATATTATACATCTGATTTTCAGACACAAATAGCACCGTAAAACACTTAAAGACTGTCCAGATTCTATACATTTCCTGAAGCTTATATTCAGTGAATGAATAACCTTCTATTTTGCTAAAAAAAAAATCAAGTTTTTTATTTTTAGCAACAAAAAATGTCTTTTTCCCCCATCGTCCAACTTTCACCGTACTCCTCAGCAAGCTGCACAGATATCAGCAGTAGTTTCAATGAGCACCACTAATAGTTGAAATGAACACAACAATCAGTCCAAGGGTTGAATTTTTTGAAGGATAAATATTCAGGAGAGTATAATAAAAATGCAGCATGAGTAATCATACCCAACCTTAGTGGGTTAAACATGAATAATTCATAACAGGTTGTCAGTAATGCTCAGGGGAAATTTCAGATGTTTTCTCCATCCCATAAGACTGATGAGTTGCACACTGAAATTAATCATCTCATTTTGACCAATAAAATCAAAGTCCACTAAAAAACAACCTAGGCTACATGTTTTCCATTTATAAAAGTCTAAAATAAACATGAGCAACATTAAATCAAAGAGGTTTTCTTTCCACATTTATGTCAGCTAGTCTCAATTTCTAACAAAAAAAAAAAAAAAAAAAAAAAGGTACACAGAGAGCATGGTTATTTTATTGTGGGCTGTCAGCCATTTAATAACAGTAAGCATTTGACCACAGGAAGCGTGTAGAACACTGAAGTTACATACAGCACCACAGCAAATACACAGAGATCACATGTTATCAATAACTGGCTGCTGGTTGGGATTTCCCAAACAGCAGGACAAAGGTTAGCTGTGTTAAACAAAAGCTTATGAAAATAAACACTGATATTTGTTTAGAGGTATGACATACATTTTTTCTTTTAAATAGAATAGCATTTGGATTAATCTGATAAAGAATTGCATGGATACATACATCTTACCTATCTGCATAATGCTATCAAAACTGATTCAAGGTGGATTTCACACATCCTGTTACTGAGGCCACGTTTGGGATCAACTCTGCCTCCTCGCATCCATTCACACACACAAACACACACACATCTCATAAGAATGGCTGTAACATTGCAACTCCAATAACTATTTATATTTTACCAAAAGAAGACATGTTCAACCAGATAGAGATCGAGGTCTAAACCATCTGCTGGATGGAATAAAAGTGTGCTGGTCTGAAACATACACTGAAGGCGTTGGTGTTATCGTCACAGTCAGCTTTTTAAACAAGTGTACACTTTTAAGCAAGCAACATCACAAATATTTGAGATATCAATTACAACCAGTGCTTCCTACAACGGTTAGTAGAAAAATAGACCATCGCCACTGGCGTAAATGGGGGGTTTATCAGTTGTGATCCTTGATGTTCGGCCTAGTTTCAGCCACACCAGAAAAGCGGACGTCAAGGAGCACAACAGATGTCCACTACAGTACTGAGGAGAAAGACGCAAACACACAGGCAAAGGAAAAAGAACAAGAGACTTCAGAACTGCTTGGTGTTCTGATTCGGCTCCATGTAAGCACACAACATTGCACTTCTGGAGTCAGAGTGATGCAACTCTGCGAGGTAAATATGTGTCTTTTCTTAAATGCATGGCACAAAGACATTTAGTTAATTTGTTTATTAATTCATGATTCTGCTTCCTTTGGTAAGATTTCCCCACCCCAAGGAATGTGTGTCGATGCTTAAGCGTATTACTACTGAAACAGAAATATAACACTGATTAAAAGGAAAGCCTAGCAATGCAACAGATAGACTGTGTATTGAGTGCTTGAGAAAGGTCTTTGGGTTTTAGTTATTAGTTGTTGTTTTCTTTGGTTGTCACAGTAACGAGTTGCTTGGCAGCTTTGGCAATGTCATAGGCACACTGAATGACCTGCTGAGTGACCAGCTGGATGTCCGACGCGCAGGGATTGTGGCCTGCCGCCTTCTGGCATTCTCCATGAAGCCGGCTTGCACTTGAAGTCAGCAGATAGAGAGAATTTCTAACGGTCTCTGAGGACGGCCTCTGTGGAAAGATGAATATAAATCCTTGGAAGAAAAAGGAAATATTTAAGATCTGTCAACAAATATGCTGATCGTTCCAGAAAGGAATACCTTGGGAAACAGAGCAGCCATCTCGGTCACAGCTGAGCGGATCTTCTCAGAACACGGTAGAAAGCTGTACGAGACAAAAAGTTAACATCTTCTGGATGCTTTACTAAGTACAGAGATATTTATATTTAGTTTATTTTGCACATTAAACCCAAATTAACTGAAACAAATATTTATTATAATTATATTATTTCCAAAGCAAGGACATGCACAAATATTGAAATGTTGTTGCTGCTCTGTCAAAAGGACACCGGGTCATTCAAACTGCCCCATTTATAATATTCAACTATGAAACTAATACTAAATATCACAATATATAACTATTATGATTGACCTTTTTTTTCCAATTCATCTTTTTTTTCTTTATAATATCACAAAATCCTCACTGTTTTCCATAAGCTCTTGCATCTCAATCACTAGACAAATTCATGTGGAGTTAAGTTGGAGTTTATTCAAAAGGCCAAATGTAAAATACAGTGAAGACATGAAAACTGAAAAAATGTTTGAAACAATATAGCATCTAATTAGCCCTTTGGGATTGGACTAAAAAAAGTATATTAATACTGTAATGATGGTTCCACAGGATTTGGCTTATTTTTCAGTCCGTGTTTCGGTGACGTTTATTCTCATTTTAAATCAGTGTTTTTTTCAATCCTGCTCCTCGCGTTACACTGCTCTGCTCCACCTTATTCAGATGACTGCAGCTCAGCAAAACCTCTTAATCTGCTACCAATTGATATCAGGTGTGTGAGAGCTGGGACACATTCAAGACACGCAGGGCAGCGGACATAGAAAACGCTGTTCTAAAAGATCTGCACAGAAACCCCATGTTTGGCACATTTCATTTAATTCATCCTTTTAAACTGCACCTCATTCAGCAACGATGGACAGTTACCCCCTACTATAACATGAGTGAAGTTGTCCTATATAAACAATATTTTTTCATAAAATGATTTCAATAATAATAATAATAATAATAATAATGTCATCAAAAAGGGAAATTTTGTCCAACTGAAATCAAGATGTGAATGGGTGAACTGTCAGCACTAATAAAGGAATAATCACTAAAAGGATCAAACTCGATTTTTTGGCCTTTCTATTTCCTTGACCCTCACTTTAAAGTTTGTCATACCCCTTTAAAAAATAAATAAATAAAAATATGTTTTAAATATGAAATACATTTTCAAGACTTCTGTGAAATCTATACAGACTTCTGTGGGACAACATATGAATCCCACATTTACAGGACAACACAAAAGGGATGTAGCAGAGGCTGTATGACAGTGTTTGCGATTTAGAAAATAAGAAAAACAAAAAAAGAGAAACCTTTGATTATAATGACTAAAGTAAATGGAAATCTAGAGCTAATGTTGAGTCTGCAGACCACAGAGACCAATGTGAACATGAAGGACTGTTTTCTGTCAGCTGCACTAAATGCAGAAGACAGTCAATGCAAACAGTTTTCTTTAAACAAAGTCACCACCAAGTGGCTACCAGACCCCAGACCAGTAAATCCAGGTCTTTAGTAAGCCTCTGGTTTTCTTCATCATGTGATTGTGTAACTTTGCAGCTTAGTCATATTTCAGTTAGCTGCCTAGTTTGAAAGAACAGGGGTATGACTTCTAAAAGGTAAACAGAAGCTTTTTATGTTTCTTGCTTTCTTAAGAACCGACAGGTTTACAACAAACAAAGCTTTTAAAGTCAACTATAAATTAGTCTTTCGATAGTCGTACCTCTCATGCTTGGTCTCCTGGGCGGCTCGCAGAAGTTCCTGAATGTTCTTTGTGATCTGCTCCGTCTTACAGATAACATCCTCGGTGCATGGCAGGGTGGCGTCTTCTTCACCTTCTGCTTCGGGCTCCTCCGACTCAGGAGCCGTCACAGGGCTGCTATAAAAGTAGAAATACAACCATTGAAGTCCTCCCAGCTGTAGGGTTTCATTAGAAAGAGATATTTAGAAAGGTAAATCTCAGAAGGGAATTACAATTCAAAGAGAATTTATACTGTCCTGATTCAAAATTAATGATGACTTTCTTCTTACCAAAATAAGCATGTTGTAGAAAATAAAGTGTTATGATGACTGAAGTTTATGAACAGGAAAAACAGGACTGTGTAATCCATATTTAGCCCTCTATTATTTAAAAACAACTCACTTCATTTCATGGAACATTTTTTTATAGTTTTTGTCTAAAATGAATCTTTTTAAGGACCTAAATCTGATGTTTAGTAAATGTTGAATGAATCCCTTTTATTCAATTTGTTTAAAACATATAAGCACCAGATATAGTACTTTACGCCTATAGTTGTTTTTTGTTTTTTCACCTTGAGCTGCATTAATTTCTGACAGAAAAACATACATAAAGTACATAAAGTAAAAACAAATATTCATTTAAACTTAATTAATATTAATATGATTTTAAGCCTCAACAACATGTGCTTCTTTAAACACAAGACTGAAAACCATAAATAATGACAATCAAACAGTTGAGGTAAAAACAACAACAGCTTGGGGTAAGTTTTCACGACGACATTCAGGCGTTAGGTAAAATAAAATTAACAAGAAACAAACGTATGATCAAGATTTACTATACTCCAATTTTTTCCAAAATACTTCGGTGACTTTTTTATTTAAATTATACTCTGGATGTGCTCTGGATCCGGTCTGACTTGCTGATCCAAATCAAAGTTCCAACCCTTGTGAATCACTTCTCTAAATCTTCATAACATGAAGCCAATACGTCCCACTACAGATTAAACACGCCACGTTCATGCTTACCCAGTCTCCTCGAGTTCAGAGTGGTTTGGAGTAGTGTCATAGTCGCTCTCCAACATCGTACTGTGTCCTCCAAAACTACAGCCCTATAATAATATCATCACCATATTACTATCATTCAAATACAGAAAGCAACTGCTAATTAAAACACACACATTAATATAAGACACATTTACTTCATGCATTTCAGAATTGGTGTTTCACTCTAAAGCACGTAGAGAGAGAGAGAGAGAAGAAAAAAGTATCAGGTGATTGCGTTTTCAGACATTTGTAGTTTAGCTGATGCAATTAGTAGAGCTAATACAATGCGGATGGTAGCTTAGTGTTCTGTAATCAGTGTGCTTTGACAAAAAAGGACCTCTTTAACTAGATCTACTTCATGTTCTCATAGAGATGCACCAAGGACTCAACTAATGATTGAAACTGTTTGATTTCCAGCCTGATTGGCTCTATAAAGAGTAACAGGATAGTCAACAACGATTTTCTTTTCAGATGTGTGAATTCTGCCTCTAACACCATAGTACTGACAGCTGCACTGTCGACACGGTTACTGAGGCGAAAACATCTAATGGTAGATATCTTCAGCTAAAGCTGAAGCTCAGTAAAGCTTTTTCAATGAAATCAGAGGCACCACTAAGAAGGAAACTTCATTTCTACATGTTGAGTTTGGTGCTGGACCTTCTGGTGACAAGTGAGAGGGTAAGCAGAACCGTTTACACAGATAACGGGAAGGATAAACTAAGTACAAGAAAATGCCGCTGTTTTATCCTTTTGAGCTTCCCAGCCTCAATCGCTCTAGAATGTGCAGGTTTTGAAAAAAAAATAAGCATTAAGGATCCAAATCTTCTAGCAACACATACAGATCTATTTTTGGTAATGCTTGCAATGCTATCATCACTAATTAACATTATTTAGACAGTTTAAAATGCCAGAACTAACTTTGTCATACATTTCATGCTGGTTTCTCAGATGGTTGCATGTCTTTAAATAAACAAATAATGATCAATTAAACCAGGAAGCCTAGAGGCTAAAATGGATCTCTGTAGCTCAAAGAGTTTAACAATCAGAGAAATAAAATCGACCTGAAAACCAAATCGGTGCATCTCTAATCCTGATCACTGCTGCAGTGTGATCATTCAGACAGCTTCTCATCATCACCTCTGTTACTTGAAACCTGCCAGCTTTGTTGAAGTTACTGGACCATAGCAGAGGTACAAAGGTACATGCATGCAGCCAATACTCAAAGCAGTTCAAAGACAAGGATCCGGAGAGCGAAAACTGCGGGGTCAAGCAAGAGGACAGTTTTCAGCATCCCTGGAGGCTTCAACTGAGCCAAGACGGTGTTCAGTACTCAACCCTGCGAGATCTCTCATCCCACGACCAGGACAAGGGAGAGGGGAAGGTAGGGAGGGAGGAGGCAGCTGTCCCCAAAGGGCCCCTACCAATCTAGAGAGGGGGGTCAAACCAAGTTGAGCAACACCATTGAGATGCAGTAGATGATTGAATGAACAAATGAAAATCCAACACCAGCCCCATGCCAAGCACCATCCCTTTGAACAATCATTAGCAGGAACCTCAGTGCTTGTATGCTTACATTGGTGGGAAACGGCTGTAAAACGACTCCGTCGTCATGGCGAGTCGTTTCCACTCTGTGGGAGAAATGTCTCGGAGCAGAACTCGTCTCATACATCGACATGGCACGACCTCCGCGGGCTGGATGTCGACCAAGGGGCCCCTGGGGATGTTGCTGTCCACTGGGGGTTTGCCATCTCAGTGTTGTGTTTTCAGTCTGCAGGGAGCTCAGCTGTGGGCAACAAACAGCCTTGTAATTCAATCTGAGCTGAGTCGGTTCCCTCAAAAAAAGGTCTGTAATCCACAGAAAAGCCTTCGGGTAAAGGAAATTCTGCTAGACTGATCTCAGTTTGGTTTTTGGTTACTTGTTTAGGTCTATCACACACCAAGAGAGCTCTCAATGACAAACACAATGCTGATGCCACATGTTGATAAAAACTCCCATGAGAAAAGGCAGGACAAGTAGTTTCCCTTATTTATGAAAAACTAAAAATGACGGTGGGAACCAGGATTTTTCAGCTCACTGAGCAGAGTGTTGTACAAAGACTCTTGAACGTGGATCTTATCTTTAGAATGAACAAGCACAGTAAATAGCACCTGAGACGACATTATTTAGTCAGCCAAAGAGGGCAGGTGGACTCCGCCTAAAAAGAAAATGATCTAAACAAATAAAATGATGCTTGCTGTTATAACATCCAGGGCACTTAGCAGTCAGTAATAAAGGGAACCCAAAGAAGCTCCCGAAATTTAAATTAGGTAAAAATTCTTAAAAGAGGAACATTCTGATCACTGGTGGAATAGTTTTGAAGTAATCACACCAGCGGCTGGCAATAACAGGGGTTTATATGAGATTACATGACAAGTGTGGAAAAGATTTCACTGCGTTTTATTTTCTATGTACAAATTCTACAAGTCTACATGTAGTCAAACTAAAAAAGAAAAATAAACTAAGCTCTATGGTTCTGACAACAATCCTTCCACATGTGACTGAAAAGAAATCACTGCCAGTGTAATGTAATACTTTAATGCTGTTTTTGTAGTCACTCCATTAATCTATCAGGATATTTCAGGAAGAATAACCAGCCTGCTGGTTTTGTTTCAGAAGAAGGGACATGGACCTGGGAAAACTTGCTGTAAGTTAGAAAACCAGTGAAATAAACCAACTACACTTAGTGATTTAGGAAACAGTAACACAAGTTAAATCAGCTAATTTCATACTAAGCATTCAAACAGTAAACAAAAATGCTATAAAAAAGAAAATCAATCATAAACCACAGTGGAGCCATTTCTTGCTTACCAAGTATGCTACCGTGTTTCCCCGATAGTAAGACAGTGTCTTACTTTCTTTTTATCCCCAAAAGCCCCACTATGTCTTACTTTCGGTGTATGTCTTATATCGGAAAAAAAA
>JAUZNJ010003075.1:0-13492 GCA_034780135.1 Jordanella pulchra | reverse complement strand
AAATGATGCGCTGCGTAGTTTGTCCAGTTCCAGACGGGGCTGGAAACAGGTGAGTCTGATTAATGAGGAGGGAGCTGGTAAACAGCAAACAGACACAACTCATACATCAGTGCATGATTGTTCTCAGCTGGAGAGGATGGAGCTCATTCACTTTTAATAATATCCTTAATAATCTACCTGCAGACAGGACATCTTATGAGAGTTCTACCGTTCTGGATGGAATATAGAATAACAGAGAATAACAGAGAGCGTCTGAAATATCTTCTAATCAGGTTTTTTTGAGTCTTTTTTAAATCTTCTAGACCAGCAGTAGTCAAACATTCCCAGCGTCTTTTATCTCACAATAAAGGTGCATACAGCTTGTTAGGGTTAGTTTCTGTCTGTTCAGCAGACTGGATAGTGCAGAAGAATAGATTTAAAGCAAAGTGCTTCCAAATATAACAGCTACATACACACAGCAGCAGAACTAACAAGTCTGAGAATAACGAAACCCGGCTGGAGATGCTTGGATTAAATTCTGACTGTTGAGACATTAAGCCATCTATACCCAAAACATGCATGAGAGGTGAAGTTAGGAGGTTTCTCATGTCCCCAACAGAGCTTCTATCTTTACATGTTGAATATAAACAAACACTATAATATGTCATTAAGAAAAACAGCTTAATGTTATTAGATGGAAGCTATAATCAACAAAATCACAAGAAATAAATGCTTTGAATATTTAACTCTGTGTAATGAATGAATCACAATGTACCACAATATATCACTGATGAAGGACACAATTACCTCACATGTAGTTTTCTTTACAACTGTTGTGTTCGTATTGTAAGTTCTGATACATTAACCATTTCCCATCTGCTGTCTGGTTGCAGCAATTATTGTGACCTTCTACATGTGCTGTAACGTTCACATCACTGCTCCAATCAGTAACTGTTGCTAGCAGAGCAATGGAGAATTGCACCAGTGATATGGGTCACAGAAATGCTTATACAGCAAATAAAGATGGAAACTTGATCAGTTTAAAGAGTAAAGTAATTGGTCTTTTTGTGTTTTAAGACGACTAGGAAAATGCCCAAATATGCTGGACAAATTCCTTTACAGTAGTACAATACATACAATCTCAGATTAGATCGCAGCAGCATTGGATGAGAATAACAACATTTAACCAAAAGGAAAAGTGTGACTTTTTAGAAAGCAAAAGTAATCAAGGCAAAGTCCAGAGCTGAACACAGGGATCAACAATCCAAGCCTATCCACAGAATAGCTGATCAGAGGAAATTAGTTGCAGCTGAAGTATGGAGAAGGCAGGGTAGCTGAGGGAAGAAGATTAATCAACACAGAGGAGGCTAAACTGAGACAGAAATAAATCTTTGGAGAAACTCTTACAGAAAATAATCAAAAGAGACCTACAAAAACTGTTGCACAAAAGTTAAGATGTGCAAACCAGTTTGGTTTTATCCCATTAAAATGAGCAGATTTCTTGTTCTACTGGCAGATTATGAGTAGTCGTAAAAGAAAGATGAGGTTCTAAGCCACGTAGTTGGAGGAAATAATGATAAAAGTTATTTATGAAATAATAGTTATAATACTGAATAATATTTTTAGAGCACTTTACATCAGTAGCCTTTCTCTAAGTGTTAAAAACAAAAGTAAAAAAACTAAATGAAGAAAAAACTTAAGTTGAATATAAAAATCTAAAACATGAGAACGTTTTCGTTTTCTGTTTGCGTTTCCTCTACCCGTGAATATACACAGTTTGACCATTAGAATATTATCTGAAAATTGATGAAGGAAAACACACAAAAAAGGTTTGCACAAGCTGGCATAATGCGGATGATCAGTTAAGATGACAAGTGTGGTTGATAACAGGTGCAAAACTGATCGGGATCACCCTCTTTAAAGGAGTGTTTTGCACATGTGATGGAATCTAACTTGCCAACTTGTTTAACAACTGCAGGAGGACAAAACAGATGACAGAGTTTGATCTCTAGTATCCCAATGATCATCATTTATGATGCAGAACCTTTGAAATAGAAGTGAAAGTAGCCGCTGTGGATTGTGCATTTTTAGCACAGTTGGGTGAAGAGAGATCACATAAAAAGAGGCACTATTTATTTCATCATAGCTAATGTCAACACATTCAACCATTGAGCACCTTCCTTCTCGTAGCTCTGAGCTCTTGGACCTTTTCATGCTTCCTTAGTTCAACGTTTATGTTCATACAGACTCTATATCCTAGAAATGTTCAACCATTCATCATAAAGTCTCAATAAGAATCATATAAACCTGTTTTTGAGTTTCACAAACTCTGCATTAAAGTTTGATATCAGAAGAGCTTGTGACTTAAAAAACATGGCGACTGATGTATGATGTCCACTTCACCGGACAGATTAAATACAATAATGTCTTCAACAAGTTGTTGTACTTATCCTTGCTGGTTCAGTGTTGGTTCTATGATGGGCTGAACCCAGCTGGTTCAGGGTTTCTGGTTGAGTCTGACCCTGTAGGTTTAAAAAGATTTTTTCTACCCTTCCTGTGGTTGGACAGTAGGGGGCAGTGTGTGAAATGTCAGAAGATGGACTTGGTTTGTTCCATAAAAAGCTGTGGTAACCACTGCCAACCACTAACCCATTTGCTATGAAGGAACGGCGGAAAAGGAGAGGAAAAAAATGATGATTTAAGCAGGCAAACAAGTTGTCTTTGTTTCAAATATTATTACACACAGTAATCTGGGCCAAAAGGTACAAAATGTTTATTGGATTAGAAAACCTGAACAATGTGAGAGAATTGAATACTATTTAATGTACATAAAATTTCTGCTCATAGTTAAAATAATAATAATAATAATAATAATAATAATGAGCTTTGTTGCTCATCTTCATGTGTTTTCGTCCTTCCAAACATCAGGGTTGGTCATGGAGTGATAGAAGACAAACAGAGGAGCAACTACAGGAAAACATCAAAACTGCAGACTATGTTTTGTAAATTACCGAACCGTAAAAAAAAACCAACAAATTCTTATTGCAAGAGGGCCTCAGTGTTTGATTTCTTTTTTTTATTTTTTCACAAACCTAATTTTTCAAAGAAAAGAGCATCTATAGGTAAGCAAGAAAGGGCACACAAATAGATCATATCCAAGCGCAGAAAGGCCTCTGCTGTGAATAATGTCTTCCCCCAAATCTGCAGCACAGAATCAGCAGTTTGGAGTGTTGACTAAGTCCACGGTTCTATTAAAGCCAGGATCACACTTTAGGACATGTAGGAACCACATCTTAACAGATCCACACAAACATCCCCAAAACACGAGGAAAGCTCCGGGAATCAATCCCAGCCACAGAAAGACTCTTAACGCCTGCAGACTTCACTAAGGATTAAAGCTACCTGGTCTGAAGAGCAAACGATGAGCTCAACCCCAGAAACAAAACACATCCAGGTTTTTTCCTCCCCTGACAGTTAGATTTTATCTTTGTAAGAACAAATACTTAAATATTGCAGATTATTCCTATCATTATTCCTGGTTCAAACAAAAAGACTGTTCCTAACACCGTTTCTACAGGAATCTGATCAGCCTGCAGATATGGCCGCTCTGCTTCCCAATGATTTTCTGTCGGGTTTGGTGGATAACACAACTTCCATTATCTCCTGAAACCCAAGAGCTTAACCATAACCGACTATTTCACCAATCAATACGGTAATTTCATACAGGAATATGTGGGGAGCTGCAAATGGGGAGGGGGGGAGTTAAAAGCGGGTGGAGGGCAAGAAACAATGCCACTTTTTATTCCCAGGAGTCAGCGGATAAAAGCAGCCATCAGTGGAGCTGTCTGGCAGCAGTAGGTATCACTACTCAAACGAACGATTGGACACGTTTATCTGCTGTCTTTGATGTTGGCGAGGACGGAGACAGAGGTTCAAGGACGACACTGACACGGGTGGGGCAAACCCAGGCGGACGGGTGGAGTAAAGGAGAAATGCTAATGTGAGAGGAAAGAGTTGGAGCAGATGAAAGAGAATCAGAGGCAGCAGGACAGCAGAGATCCTCCAACGTTTACCTGTTCCTCCCCCTGCTGAGCAGAAATAGCTGTTTGATTCCATTGCACTTCTATTACACCTGTAGTTAATGGCTGTGTCACAGTCTATTAACCACATTCATCTTTGCCTCTGATATATAACAGAACGTCAGCGTTGAACAAAGACAGATGACTGTGGCTTCCTCACCTCAGCAGAGCAACTCCGTCCCTGCAGGGATGAAGCAGAGGAGGCAAGCATAGAAACCTTGCTGTTATATACTGAAGACTGAAGCATCAACACAGACATTAATCTTCTCTACCTCACCATCAGCACACTGACAATCCTGCACTTTGCTGATAACCATGAATGGAAAGTAGCCGTTTTGTTCTAAGGAGAAAGATGCAGATGTCTGCCAGTAAAGTCTGACGGTTTAAGACTTTTGGTTTGACAGAAACACTGTGAACATAGAGACTAAAGAAGAGCTGATAAATCAATGGGTTTACAAGAACGAAACACTTTAAAGTATCATTCATACCTTCAGACTGCTGATTCCATCTAATTGTTCTAATTAAGGAAGAACAGTAAGAAGCTTTAGCACCAGTTCATTACATGGTGAGGCCTAAGGCTCAGAGGGTGTGATATAGAAAAAATAAGACGCCGCTGATTTTGAAATGAAAATCTATAACATCTACCTGCAAATCTGCCCCTAAAAGATAATGTCCTGATTTCTAATTTGATGTATTTTAAAGTATAAGGAAATCATCCACACCAGGGACCAGGAGCTGGGTTAAAAATGAAATAGCAACAATTTATCATCTTTAGATTGACAGAACTAAAAAGTAGTGATGTAACAGCCAGGCCAGTGAGACTGACTAGAGGGGGAATAACTAAGTCTGATAAGGCTCAATGCTCTCTGGTCTAAAACAGATATATATATATATATATATATGTATTTATAAATGTATAAGTAATGAAACGTGAAGTAAAACGAAGCCTGCAGCCCAACGTACACCGTTAGGCTTAGATAGCTGAGCTAAGAGGCTAATACCAGCTTCTCATTGTGATTTAATCAATAGTCACAAACATTCTAGCACCAAAACATATCTCAGATAATAATTATGTCTAAACGATATGTTACCCACTTCCCTTGATAAATCAGCTGAAAAAAACTGATGAGAAACAAGAGAAGAACTCTAAGCTTGTAACTCAATAAAAACAGAACTATATATCGTTTTGTACCTCATCACCTGATGGGACACTTGAACTCACAGGATGTTGACGTCACATTTATGTCACTCGCGGGTTCCTCAGTTCCTCAGCACCAAAGCGCACGTTCCCGGTTGTTTGTAATTCACTAGATGGGAGTAAGTCTTATACATTTGAGCTTTAAGGAAGCCGCAATGCTCACAGTGTAGAAACATGTATCTTATGTTGCATTCATTACTGTTGAGCAAACAAACAATGTGGATGAAGATCTCCTTTGTTGAGGAGCCCCAGTGGTCCACGGGTAGAGCGCTGGACCCATAATCCTTTATGCAGTGTCCCAGTTCCTGACCCATAGAGCTGAATTGCATGTCTCCCTTTCTCTCTCCAACCAATCTGTTTACTATCCATTAAAAGTTGCTGATGCCACAAACCTTAAAAAACTGTTCCTTTTATAAAAGCTCGAGACCCGACGTAAGTTGTGCCTGTGACTGTGCTGCTTTGAGATGATGCTTCAGGTCGGCTCCTGGACATCTCCACTGACCCTTTTCTCCTTCATAACTCATGAGAGCAGTTAATACAGGCCGGAGGATCCTCAATAAAAATGTTTTAAGGAAAACCACAGAAAAGGGCAGATGAAAGAGAAGCTCTAATTTTTCCTGCAAAAAGAACCTCCTCCACAGCATGACCGGGCCTTAAAGGGACCGGAACCAGCGGCTGGAGCTGTTTTATTTTCCAGTTTATCCCCCCAGACCCTCGTGAAGCTTTGTCACAAGCTAATTATACTCTAAAACAATGAATAAGTCACGGGATGGCAGCTGGAGCAAAGCTTATTGCCTGAGGCTCCTGGCCAACAGTAGCCCACAGAACCTTTATTGTCATTTACGTTAATGAAGAAAAGTTTGCATGCTCTCCTGGGTCCATTTTAATCTAGATTAATTTTCTGACAGCTCTCATTATGAGCGTTATTAAGCTACACCCGGAAGCACAACGGGGCTGTTGACCTGAGCAGCAGTTGGAATAAATCTCTTCATCATAAGTCGGCTTTTAGCATCCAGGAGGGAAGAGGAACACAAGGATGGGAGATCTTCAATACAGTGTTATCATGGCAGGAAGGGACAGGAGGATATTAAAGTAGACTATCAGTAGATCATCATAGATCAAATCATTACAGACCTTGTCTCACCTAGAAGCAACCTAACGGTATCTTAGAAAGGTTCTTAAAATATCATGGTAAACTTCACAGCACACCTACTCCCAAACTTGGCTGTGATTGTGACCCCTGGTGGCTAAGAGGTGGAACAGCACTGGTTGCCTCTTGGAGAAGCTATGCATTAAATATTTAACTTATTCATGATCTGAATCCTTCCACTGAGATGGGTACAGAAAGGCTCGGTTGTGCTGTAATCATGAGAGGTAGAGAAAGCGCCCCAAGCTGGAGCTGTAATGGATCCGTCGCTCAGGGAAAACAATGCTTAGATGTCCGTCAATATTCTAAAATGTTTCATAAGTTCAGAATCGATCCGAGAAGAATTTACAACAGAAGGTAAAAAACAAGATGTTTCGAACCTGCAAGTATCCAAGCTGCTGGTTCAGGTCCAGCCTCTTCCCTACATGCTGATGTGCCCCTGAGCAACATATGTGGCTTGTTTAAACCCGTGAGGCGTCACTCTGACTAGAATCTCTCTGTCCATTCAACTTTTAGCTGTAATTTATTTAAGCTTTAAACGTATCCTGAAGTCTCTCATCTTATTTTGTTCTCTGCCTGGATACTTCATCTCCTCTGTGTCTTTTTTTCATCCTGAGTTTCCACATTCTACTCCACTGATATCAGCTATAATGTCTGACTTCCACTGAAGGACTTTACCGATTTGACAGCTTGTCACGGATTAGTCTTAAATGAGAAGTTATATTTCAGCCACATGTCATTGTGCTCTTTCTTTAATGTGTCCTGTTGACCTTGGTTTAAAATGCAGCAGCTTTACTCCTCTATCCCTGTCGATCGTCTGGCCTGCCATCATACACCTTTATTCATCTCCTCTATGTCTCCTCTGAAGCCTCGACCCATTCAATTAGCCATCTGCTCGCCTGGTCGGCAGCGGCAGTGCAACCGGCGGGTTTGATGGTGCCGACCTCTGGGATCAGGACAGCGCAGTGGTCCCACAATCAACCACTCTGATTACTCTCTCAACCACCACAGAGCAACCAATTTAGTGAAGAGTTACCGCCCAAGCTGTGAGCCTGTTAGACTCCACCACCACTGCATGACATTAGATGTCCTGTTTTCAACAAACTCTCTTTGTATGAAAACAAGAGAAAAAATAAAGCATGTTAACTGTATTAAACATAAATCATTTCATGTTCCAAAGTCAGAAAGTGAATTGTTTTTTTATGTCAGTGCTTTAAAATATACAAAGTAAATACTGATGGTCTTTATAAAATCCCCTTTTGGCTTTTGTCAGTAGATTACAGCATGATGACCGTCACTAAGCTGCTCCACTGTCCTATCAGAGCGAAAATCGACTAAATCTAATCAGTCATAAATCAAGATGTTTTCCCTTTATTTAATCATTTCCTTGCTGTTTTGTTGTTGTGGTCTTGCAGCAATTCATTTGTTTCTAGATTGTATGTTTATTCTTTTCTTCCTCTCTTTCTACATTTGGATGAATTTCTCCATTAGTCTTTTCCCTTTGTGTTAGTTAGTCCCTCTTCCTCAGTCTCTCTGCTTTACTGGTCATAATTATCTCAATGTCATTCTTTCTCATCCTTCGTCTTCCCTCAGTGTTCAAGCATTCTGATTGTTATTGTGCTTTGATGGATCCTCCTGTTGCACTGCTTCTTTCTCTACCTCTGTTTCATGCCTTATTGTCCTTGGTCCACCCCAGTATTTTATCCCCAAAATCTTCACTATGGTAAACCCTATCCCACCCTACATGTGACAAAATTCCTTGTATTCAAAACTGAAAGAAACAATTTCATATTATGTTAAAGTAATGTGATCATGCTGTAATAAACGCTGTTTTTTAAGTGCTCTCCATGAAAAAGAAACATAATAAAAAATGACACAAGGAGAAGAATACTGTAGTTGTGTAAAGGTACATAAATGATCAAATAAAAGTAAATAATAATAATGGTGAAAAAAAAGGAATGTATTGATAAACTCGTACTTGTCTTCTTCTTGTCCAAGACTGGGTCACAGGGGCAGAGAATTCTTCCTTCCTTTCAGACATCGCCTCCAGCTCCACTGGGGAACCATGAGGCATTTCCAAGCCAGCCAAGATACATAGTCCCTCCATCGTGTCCTAGACTGTCCCCACAGCCTCCCAGTGAGACATCTTTGGGAGGCATCCAGGGGATGCCCAAAAAAGATGTCCAAGTCATTGCTTTTGACCACATTAAATGTGGAGGAAAAGCAGGAGGAACACTCATCCTACCAGAAGGAAGCAAGCCACCAATTTTCGGTAGAGAACCATGCCCTCGGACTTGGAGGAGCTGATCCTCATCAAGGCCACTTCACACTCAGCTACAAACCACCCCAGCACATGCTGCAGGTCTTGGAGCCAACAGAACCACATTATCTACTTTTGACTTGTTCCACCAGAACTCCTATGGTCCTTGAACTTGTCTAGAGATCCTGTCTATTAAACTGAATTAAAAACATATTACTTCAGTTATGTCTTGATTCAGATACAGGAAAATTTGACTTTGATTGATTTCTCTATGCATTTACCCAGCACTTGGATAGCTCCAAAGTTACCTGGTGAAATCATAATGTGCAGCCGTGCATCGTCTGTATAGTTATGATAACTAATGTCATTATTTATTAAGATCTGAGTCATTTTTTTAAGATGGACCTTTGGGGAACGCCAGATGTAAAATCAGTTACTGAAAATAAGCCTCTGTCCTTCAAGTAAGATTTAAACCAGTCAAGTGCTGTAATGTCCTTTTCAGGCCACTGAGCTTCAGTGTGCAGCAACAGGTGAAGGAGGGGAAGCATTAGAGGAAACCCAATGAAAAAGGATTAAGCTGTAGGACTGTTACTGCTCTATGCTCTACAGAGATTCTTCTGCTCCTTAGGTTATATAATTCCGTAGTAGATAAAAAAACAGCCTAAACAAATGGAAATGTTAAAACCTGCTCCTGAAAGCAGTTTGTAACTCTCACCACCGGCTCTCATTAGTTGTGTTTACATCATTTTCAATACTTGGTGGGTTTTATTTCATTTTTTTGCAACGGAATAAACAAGATGCAGATGAATAAGTCCGTTCAGTTAGAAATAAATTTCATGTATGCAGTAAAGAAGGTTTTGATTAGACCCAAACCATCGTAGAGGAGAGCTTGTTGGTCTGATCTCCTGCTGGTTTGTGGTTAAGTTTCTTCCCTAGCTCTGTGCTATGTTATTCTCCATCCCTGCAGAGCTGCAGTGGACCTGAGCCATGATTCTGTTCCTAATTAGACGTGATGGTTAAAGCAGCCAAACAATGAACAGTCAGTCAGGGATCTAATGAGCCAACAAGTGTTTGAAGCAAACAGGGACCTCCTACTGTGTTCAGATAGTCTAAGGAGCGCCTCTGTTTTCTCCTGAGCTGCTGCAGGAAACTTGAACCTAAAGACGACTGATGGAATAAAAAAAACTCTGAAGAACTGAAACGAACCATTCTTGGCTAGTGAAGGTGCTAAGGATGATAAAGAATAGACTCAACTACATGATTCTAGATAATAACCATTTAGACTGACGTTTGCTTTAAGAAGAGCAATTTAAATAAATCCCATTATCAACATGCCGAGGCAGAATCTACATCAGAGGAGAAAGAGGACGGAGACGGAAGCCAAGGAGAGCAGAGATGTAAAATGGAATATAACAGAGATGAGACAAAGACACAGAGGTGGAACGGGGTGAGCAGTTATCATAATAGATTCAGAACAGAGCAGAACCAATTTCCATTCTTAACCTCTGCCGGACCAGATGATGATTCCGAATAAAGCTGGGTCACCTTGCTCCAAATCTTTCTTCATCCTAAATCAGGAACACTTATGGATTCATGACATGCATGGAGCAGATGGGCCGTTATATAGATCAGGATGCTCCTAGTTGATAGGAGAGATGCATGTATGAGAGCATGTTCAAGGAACAAGACCTGATCTCCCATTGAAATGATCAACCTCAGGGGGTTTTAATGGGGTTTGATGGAACAAACCAACACCATGAAGAGTCTAACTGTGGAGAAACTGACTCAAGGTTTTAATATTTTACTGGGATGAAAATATTAAGTTTGGTGTGCATTAGGTTTCAGTCTTTCTGAATCAATACTAGAACTGTTGGGAGAAGTTCTGATGGCTATTTGTTTCTAGAAGCTTTTCAAAAATATGGTGGCTGGCAGGTGGAAATCGGCAGTTAAAGAGGAAACCAGCTGCAAAAGCATGTGTGATGCAAAATCCAAAACATGCAGGCACAAAGAGCAAATGCAAAGAAAAAAGAAACAAGGCTCAAACAGGTAAAAATGTGCGGCAAACAACAAAATGAGCTGCAAGCAACCAAATGATGCAAAGTTCAAAACATGCAAACGCACACAAAAAAAGAACAAAAACAAATGCAACAGAAAAAGAATTGCAAAAAAATAAAAAAATACCAGCATCAATAGCTGCAGTTTTTATGGTATGCATCGTTTTTTGTCTGTGATTACAGCATTTTGTTTGTGGCTGCAGCAATTTTTGTTGGCATTTTTTATTTGTTGTTTGAACTTTTTTGGCAATTGCAGCACTTTTTGTTTACAATGCATTTCTGTTGCATGTTTGTTTTTTCTGGATTTAGCTTTTTCCATCTCCGATCAACACTGACCAGCTTCCTTATTGTGATGAAAGAAAGCATCCGTGCAGCATCATGCTGCCACCACCACGTTTCAGTGGCAGTGTCAGTGTTCCACCACACTGTTAAGCTGTAATCTTCTCTGATTAAAACACCTCTGTCCACATGTTGCATCTCATTCAAGCCTTTCGTCAGTCCCATTCATGACGTGAACCTTGTTAGGATAGTTTTTTATATGAAGCCATTTAGAATCGAATTTGATCCATCCTTAAAAAGTGGAAATACTATTAAATTCCACCAATAAGAAAATATTTCAGTTTGTGGATTTCATGGAAAAAAAACAGTCTGGGATGCTTTTATTTTGGAGAACATTAACATTCTAGTCCAGCCTGGTATCCATATAACTAATTTTAGCGACACATAATACAAAAATATATCTAAAGCAAGGTGTGATCTCTTCAGAGGGAAACAGAAGCTTGGACCAGTTAAAAAAAAAAAAAAAAAAAAAGTTTTAAATTATATGAGGCTCTAAGGTATCCCGACCATAAGCCGCACCAGAAGGAGTTTCAGATGAGAGTCATCAACACATCGAGAGAGAGGGAAGAACACAGACGGAAGCTGAGAGAAATGTTCTGAAGTGAATCCAGAAATTATATCTGAGAAATATTGCATGTTTAAAATCGTAGGGCTGCAGTAGCATCTGGTCTCAAAACTTCAATAGAAAACAAAGCAGGGTTTGACATGAACCTTTAAAAATGAGAGAAGGAGAGTGACATATAGGCTCAGAGGTGGGAATTGAACCAAGGAAGGAACCAAGCATCAAGGAATGCAGCCTCCACTGGGCCCCATGTTTGTCCTACATAAACATTTATTTATGGGTTTTTTTTTACCTAATTGAATTTAACTCATTACTGAACAATAGTGCTTTTACAGCAATCTCCATATTTGACAGGTCATTGTAACCTCAAGCCACATTTATCTAATTCTGCTTTAACTAAGCCAAGTTAATGTCAGAGGCTGCAGGGTTTCCAAAATACAATTTGGCTCTAATGCAAAAAAAAAGCACTTCTCCGTGCAAATTGTACAGCATGCATGAATGCACCTTGTCTGCTTTAAAGAATCGAAGAGACTGAAACCCAAACTTTCACACCTTTGACAAGAGTTTAACATTCTTTACCATTTTATGGCAAATTCTTTGCTTAGAATATGGAGCTAATTACGGCCAATGGGAAAGGGACAGTCATGCACACCTTCCCTGGTTTACATGAATTAGCAGAGACATTTGTTTCTATTCTTTCTGTGTTTACATTTAGGTGTTTTATTTATAATGTTAATGCAACCACCCCAAAGAGAAATCCTTAAAGAAACAGTTCTAGAGTATAACTATAAAAACAACATGATCCTTACATGGAAGTTCAACTTCAACTCAGAGGGGAAGAAAACTTTAATCCAAAACTTATCAGGTTCTCATTATCTGAAGATTAAAAGGTTAGAAAATAAAAGATAGAGACAGAACCGTAAAAGTTTGCTTGGTAAATGCTGTAGATAATGAATCGAAAACAATTCATTTATCACATAGAACAGCTGCAGTGTTTGTGCAGAACTAATTCTATCTGAAGGAGAAATGAACAAACCCAAGTTAGCACATAAAATGCATCTACTCTCACTTTCTCCAGAGAATTCAAAAGCATTGTGAATTATTTTTCATTTGGCACTGAGTATAATACTCAGCCAGGAAAATGCTTGTAAAGGTCAAGGAGAGTCTTGACCAACTGTGCAACAACAGAGGAGTTTTCAAGCATTTGGGTCGTTTAGCTGTGGGTCAGGAAGAGCAAACTAGAGCAGAAAAATGCTAAAACTAAGGGCAGATCCCACATTTAACCTTTCATTACCTCAGGGAACATTTCTGAGAGGCGAAAGGCTAATTAATATACTGCAACCTAAATATGATATCACGGCTAAAATGTTTTGTCTGGGCTAATATATCCATTACTGTATTAATTAGTTCGATTTTAAGTCATATAATCTGCAGGGTAGTCAGCAAACTCCTTTAGATTCTTCTGAATCCAAACCGTAACAAACAGCGAATTATATCTGACTGCTGGAAATGTTCATTTCTCACAAGCATCAGCTGTTTGGTAGCCAGGTAATCAATGCCTGACCTGCTGTTAACTGTCTAATTAGATGCATTGATTAAAAGGAGACTTACTCTGCCTCATCCAGTCTGTATTTCAGCTCATAGTGGACTAAAAAGTAACGACACTGGCTTCTTACAGACTGTAGGTACCGTCGGTTTGTGAATAAAACAAATAGTCATCGCTTTTTATCAAAAAAGCATTTTAAAACAAAACACGGGGAAACAACATGTAGTATTAGTAAATGTTAAGGAAACAAGCTGTTACGGCCCTGGGCCTTGTGGGTTGTTTTGCAGGTGTCTTGGTGTCCGTCCTTATGCTCCTCCCCTTTGCAGGT
>JAUZNJ010003064.1:0-10995 GCA_034780135.1 Jordanella pulchra | reverse complement strand
CCCACCCGAAGTACATTCAGAGAAAATAGGCTACAGGCATATAGGTGCATCAGCACTGAACTGCTTAGGTGTCAGTCTGCTCATCAAATGAGGTCTTAGTCGTAAAGGATCAAAGAAAAGGCTATTTTAAAGATATTTTTTCAGTAAATACTAACAAAGTCTCTCTTTAAAACTCTGTCTGTCCGTAAAGTCTGGAGTCCTCTTTATGATCTTACAGCAATGTTTCAGTGAAATACAAAATACGGCATTCCAAATATTTATGCTAGGCCCTTGCCAAGGTTTTGAAGATAGTTGTTTCAGATAATTTGTGTCCTAAAGATCTCACTTTGACCTTAAGGATTGATGGAAGAGATGGCTTGAATTTCCTTCTCCCCTCTTTTCTCCTTGCTCCTGCTCTGCATCCTCACTGAAGTTCTTTTTAAAAAAAGAACATCAGAATGAAACTAGCAGAGCTACAGGCACCTTAAACGGCACAATCTAAGTTTGTTTTCTTGGTGTATGGGGATGCTGTCAAGTCAATGAGTCAATGCAATCAGCTGGTTTTCCATTTAACCAATCTGACTGACCTGATAGAATTGTCTCTATAAAGTGCATTGAGATAATGTGTTGTGAATTGGCGCTATATAAATAAAGTGAATTGAATTGAACATGATTGAAGCACTGAGTGTTTTCCAGCATAAAACTGGAATTTTAAATATTGAAGGTTGGCCTCAAAAGGGAATAAATCTATTCGGCAAAACTTAAGCAAACTTTATGCAACTAGATGTCAACCAATCAATCCTATTGCTCCATCAGACACACAGTTATTGGGTTTGATGCCACTCCCTCTACACCTTCACTTAGTAGACATCAAGTCTGTTTTAGATCTACATGCTGGATCACTACCCACTGGGAGTCTCTTTCACATGCTCTACACATATCTGCCTTACGTTCTCCCAACTTTGTTGATGTTTAAGCCTAGAAGCATACTGTTCCCTGAGGGGGGGCGGGTTCAATTTCATTGTAAAGTACATTTGCAATGATCAAAAAAGTTGATTGTCTAAATTACTAATTCCTTCATCTGCTTCCTGGTTCTGACCCGGATCAGGTCCCAGTTCAATTATGGATCTGCTGAGACCTGAGGACAGACAGCGCCTGCTCAGCTTTCGAAATTCATCGGCCCAGACGTCCTCCACGCCTGAAACCCGGGACGCCCCCCTGGCCCCTCCGACTGGACCGGCTCCGGCCCCATCTGCCCTCCAGCAGCAGGAGGCTCTGGCAGCGTGGAGAGGCTCCTCCTCCTCACAGAGCTTCAGACCCTTTGAGAAAACCCCCAGCAAACAGGCGCGCTACGAGCTCTACCTGAGCCGCCTCCGTCAGGGAGACAGAGGTAGGACGGGTCCAACAGAACCCATTAACCTCTTCACCTAGAATCAACCTGAAGGTCTGAACATTGATCCCTGTGGAACCTCATGTTTAAGGAGTTAATCTTCATCATTTCCTGCTGTCCTTTATTAACAGAAACAACCATCAGTCATTTCAGTCCCACTGGGCCAGAACCCGTCTAAAGAGGTTTTTCTGTCCCGCAGATGCCCTGGAACAGAGTCTGGACCCAACCATGACGGAGTGGGAGCGCAGCAGGGAGCGCGAGGAGTTCGTCCGAGCCTCCATCTTGTACAGACCATCCTCTTCCTCGCTGTCGTCTCGTTTCACGAGCGCCAAGCACCAGGAGGACGAGGACACAGTGGAGGTCCGCCTGGACCAGGAGGTAGGACACCGAGACGTCCTCTGCTCTGAGATGCTCCTCCTCTCCCAGGAGGTCTGAGCTTGTTGTTTGGTTGCCAGGGCGACGTAGACAACAAGCAGGAAGCTGTCAAGATGAAGATGTTTGGAAAACTGACCAGAGAAACGTTGGAGTGGCATCCTGACAGACTGCTGTGCAAGAGGTTCAATGTTCCGGACCCATACCCAGGGTACGAGCCGGACCGGACCGGAACCAAGCCCCGTGTCCCACTGTGACGGCTGAACACTGTCTCTGATTGGTCCTGCAGGTCGTCGTTGGTGGGTCTGCCCAAGGTGAAGAGAGACAAGTTCTCCGTCTTCAACTTCCTAACTGTTCCAGAGAGCCGGCAGGCGGCAGGTAGGTCCACTCAGGAAGAACCGGATCCAACCAGTGGTTTTGGATCACAAACGCCATCCTTTTCTGATCCATCAACAAACTTGAGTGGGTTTTCTGTGACCAACCAACACACAGAATCAGAACCTGCTAAATTCTGTAGAACCTCCTCGGGTTCAGATGGGGTGGAGAAGTCTGAACTTTGACTAGGCTCTCACCAGACTTCCAGGATGCTGTTGTCATGGAGACGCAGATTTTTATTGTGACTCTGGAGATTTCTGAGTTTTTTTGTCCCAAATGTTGAAAACTGTGAACTTTGTTCCTTCTGCTCCGCAGTTCTACTGCTAACCTTCTCACTTCTTCTCCTCAGCTCCTCCAAAGCCTCTGGAGCAGACGAAGAAGTCCAGGTGGGACGTTTCAGAGCAGAACAAAGAGGAGAAGAACCAGGATCCACTGAGCGAGCTGATCAGTGATGCACGGAACCAAGCTGAGCCCAAAACTGATGCAAACTCAGATCCCAGTCCCAACAGCGGCCCGACTCCAGCCAGCGAGGTCCGTCTGAACAACAAGGCCTCCAGCTTTAGAGGGACCATCTGGACGTCTAACCTCGGCTGGGCTTTTCTTCCAGGGGGAGTCAGCAGATCAGCCGAGCTCAGAGCAGAGAGCAAAGGATGAAGATGAGGAGGAGGAGGAGGAGAGGAGGCCTCCTATGGATCTGTTCAAAGCTATCTTTGCCAATTCCTCTGATGAGAAGTCCTCCTCCTCAGAGGTGGAGAGTGATGAAGAGGAGGAGAAAGATGCAAAGGAAGAGGAAGGACAAACAGAGTCAGAACCACTGAAGCTGTTTGTCATCTCCTCCTCTTCCTCCACCGCCGTCCCACCCTCCTCCTCCACCTCTGTTGTCACCTCCAGGCTGCACACAGGTTCTCCAGCTGTTGATCAAATGGTTCTGCAGATGTCTTTAGCATCAACCTCACTCTGAGATCAACTGTTCTGTGTTCCGCAGAAGCAGCAGCTCCCTGTCAGACGTCCGCTAAAGATGAGGAAGAGTTTGGTCCAAAGCTGCCGCCTCCTTCAGCGGCTGTCGGTGAGAAGCTGGTCCATCGCCGAGTACTGCAGCTCAGGAGCCTTTCCTCCATTTTTCATGGGTTGGATTAAAGCGAATCAGGAGGTTAAACTGTCTGCATGTTGTTCTCCTGTTCAGACAGAGGAGGCGCCACCTCCACGCCCTCCAACCATCAGGATGAGAAAACCAGCAGGAGAAGCAAAGACAAGAAGCACAAAAACAAGAAGCACAAAAAGGAGAAGAAGGTGGAGGAAGAGGAGGTCCAGTTCAGAGGTGAGCTGCTTCTCCTGACCTTGGTTCTGATTCTGTTTGTTTCTGCAGAAGAAGAAACACAAGAAGCACAAACACAAAGTGAAGAGTAAGAAGGAGGAGTCGGCCAGCGGCTCTGAGGAAGACGAGGAAGACGCTGAGCTGTCGACGGATGAGCTGCTGAGGAGGTCAGAGGTCACAGCAAGGTTCAGATCATCAGCAGTCCAACAGTTCTGATGTTCTGATTTAAAAACCACCTTTGTTTGTGATCTGCTTTCAGACTGAAGAGCATCCGGACACCTCAGACCCGGTGACCCTCAGGGACACATCATCAGCCGTCTAATAAAAACCTGACATCATGTTATTGTTGGTTCTGGTTCTGGATTGCTGGGATTTCACTGCTCTTCCCTTGAGTCCATTTTATCGCAATTCATAGAAGGAAACAGTTTTCTGTTAAATAAAAGTGAAAACCTGGGTTCTGACCCTGGAAGATAGTGCTGATTCTGGTTCTTCCTGCGGTCTTTTTTTCCCGGTCTTCCTGAACCAGAATTAGAGGCAGACTTTTGGACTATGCCTCTACTGACTGGTCTGTACCAGCTCCCCCCGTGGCTCCAGTTTCCTGGCGTGGTCCTCCTGAGTGATGGATGGTTGGAGGTGGACTTGCTCCAGTGAAGCAGGAGTGGAATATAAACGGGGACCTGCTGAAAGGAGCTCCATCATCTGTAGACAGCTGCTCTGATCAGATGTTTTCAGAAAGCCAACCATCCAAATTTCTTATAAAAGTTCTGCTTAAATTGATTTCAAAATGGACCAGAGTAGAACCGAGCTACGATGCAACCCAGTGGGACAAAGAGGAACCAGGGGAAGTTGATTAAAGCTCTTAATTAACAACTAATTATGATTTATATACGGCCAGCTGAAGAATAAATCCCACAGTTCCTGAACGCACCATTTCAGTCACGTTTCTATAGAAACCGCTTCCGGTCAACAAGTAGCTTCTGCTTTGCTTCGAGGTTTGTGTTTTTCTTCAGTTTTCTAAAGAAATGAGCCCGAAAAACGTGAAGCCACCGTCAGTGGAGGAAGAGGAGGAGGATGAAGGAGCAGGGTGGAGCTGGGAGCCCCAGGTGAGATCTACCTGTAGGAGCTCAGAGGAAAGTCTATTTAATCTGCGGTCAGACACAGAGCTGTTATTAAAAGTTTGTTTGGATCAAAGTCAACTAAAGACGGCAGATTTACGCCCCGAAAATGAACGTAAAGGATTTAACTTCCGGTAAGGGAAAACAGTAAAAAGGTGCTCATCTATAGAGGATAATTTCATAAAGAATTAATAAAACCAGAAAAAGATTACCTTAGTGTGTGATAGCCAATATATAGACGAGAGGTAATGAAGTGCAAATAAGCAAGTACAGTGTATTTATTTTCCTTTCTGTGGGTTTCTATAACATGATCTCCATTAATTGATCAAAGATGACCAAATATTAAGTGATATCTCTGACAAACATACACTGCATGAAACAAACCCATAAATTAAGCTCTAGCCAGTGGCGGTTCTAGGATTTGTTTTTACTGGGGTGAGCACATTAGCATGGTGCCCACGGAATGATGGTTCAATGAAAATTTCACGCAGGAGCCAATGTGCACTGAGGAATGAATTTATGTTTCTACATAATATATACATGAAATGAGTTGAGCAATGTTCTTTTTCTAGGTGAAAAAGGCAACCATTCTGCATTAGTCCTCTTTATTTGTAGTATATTATTGTTAATGGTTTTTTTTCGCTGCATGTTTTATTCAGGTTTTGGTTAATAAAATGTCAAAGGAGGAAATTCCCCATGTTGGGATCACTGCTGCCACCATCAGGCTTAGAGGAGAACTGCTTGTTCCAGGGGTATCGACTTAAATCCTAGTGGGAACAACAAATCACCTGGTGGGGCGGCTACAGAGAAAGGGAGAGGGGGTAAGAACTAAGGGTAGAGACGGATAACAGAGGAAGGAAAAAGAAAATATAGATTAACCACAACAAAAGAGGGAGTATCACATGGACATGCAGTAAATACATGTATACAAACATCAAAAGCCAAATCTTTAAAGATTACACAATATTTTTCAGAGCTAAATGTATATATAGTCGATACAGCAGCTCATTATTAAGTATATCTGTGTATCAGTGAACGGTTTATAAGGCATTTTCAGCAGGAAGATATGCTCAATAGTTGTTGTGTGAGGGGCCCTAGACCCACCCCAAAGAGCTCAGGGCTCACAGAAAGGAGCCCAGAGCCCCAGATATCCAAAGTCGCTCCAGTGTAACGAGACATGAGTACACCAACACCCACCTGAGATGGGCAGACAGGAGTCAGAGGGCCAGACACCAGGGGCTGTTATGCTAATGCCCCGGGGAGCTGCAGCAATAGACCCACAGTCCTGATGGAAGCTGGTGTTGATGAACCATCAACTCGAGGCGGGTGGGCTGGATCAATGTGTGAGTCTAGAGCGAGCATTAGAACTGTACTTGAAATTAAGAGAATATGATCTGTAAAATGTAATATGAAATCTGTAAAAAAAAAATAACATTTAAAATATAAAACCACTACAATGTTTTTTGAAAAAATTGGGTTGAAATATTTTTTTAAAAAGTGTGAAAAATACAAACATACATTACACGTATATACACCCTTATTTCATGCTGAAGTGCCTTCTTTGAAGCCAGTTTGTGATCTACACTGACCTTAGATTTTATCTGTGTGGCCAAAGCGTTTTCTAAAGCCCCCCCCTCTGGAGTCAAAACTCTTCTGAATCTTCCCTCTACATCCTTCATGTGTCCTGTTTTTCCTTCTGTCCTTAAATAAGTCTGTGTAGCCAATAACTGGTTGGTTCATCTTTTACCTCTGCCCACCATGGTTCTGTTCCAGCAGAGGGCGGGTTCTGTTTGTTCTCTGTGATGTGGTGTCTGCAGGTTCCAGTAAAGGTGTTAAAGGCTCACAGAGATCCAGTCACTGCGACTCAGCTCTGCTGCAATGACCGCTGCGTCCTCAGCTGCTCCTCAGATGGCAGCGCCACCCTCTGGGTAAATGGCCCTCTGCTCACGCTGAGGCATCAGGTCTGACTGGGAAATTGTTCTGGGCTGAGTTCTAGGGTGCTGACGGTTCGGTTCTGCTGATCTCTGCAGGACGTGGACAGCTTCAGACCTCTGAGGACATTCAATGTGGTTCACAGCAGGACCATCAGTGGCTGCGCTCTGGTTCCAAACAGTAACAGGTCTGTCCTGGATCTCAGTCCTTGAGGACGGATGTCCTGCAGTATTTACACAGAACCGGGTCAGATGGCTGAACCGACTCCTCATGCATTCAGAGGACATCTAAATGCTGCAGGACATCTGTCTGATGAAATAAACTCAGAGCTGCTGAGATGTCATGGCGTCTCCCCAGTAACCTCTAACATGGCCGCTCCCATGAACCATGACCTTTGAGATGTTAGAGGGTAACCAGAGTGACCATCCCAGCTGGCGTCTCTGAGCTGCTGTGTCTGTGTGTCAGGATGGTGACGGTGTCCTGGGATAAGCAGATGGTGGCCTGGGACCTGGAGACCGGACATGTTCTAGTAGCTCCCTGTTTTCCTCCTCCATGTCTCCTCTGTCTGCTGAGCGGACCTCCCTGATGAAGGCCTCTGATCGGTTCTGTCCAGTGGAAGACCAAGCTGGCTGGCCTGCTGACGTCCTGCAGCTCCTCCCCTGACGGCCAGCAGCTGGTGTGTTCTGCCGAACCTCAGAATGCCATCTATATCTGCAGCGCCTCCAGTGGTCAGACGTTGCATCGGATCAGTGGTAGGACGGCCCAGCCCGGCCCGGAGCTGAGGATTCCCCCTGAGTGTTCATGTGGCGCCCCCTTTCTCCTGCAGACCATCACCGCTCCACCGTCACACGGTGCCGCTTTGACCCTCAGAGCCTGCGGGTGGCGTCGGTGTCCGCAGACCGCAGCATCAAGCTGTGGGATCTGCAGGCCCAGAAGACCACCGTGTCCATCGACAGGTGAGACTTGGTCGGGTTGGACTGGTTCTGGCTTCACGGGTCTCAGTTCGTCTCACTAGAGGCGGCTGGTTCTGCTGAAGGATTCTAGTCACCTTTATAAAATGTTGAAGTCGCTGGCTGCAGCAAACACATCTGGATCGGAGTTTGACCCGACAAACCTCCTCACAGAGAACATTAGTGGGCCAACAGGTCCGATTCAGAAAACAACCCATCCATCGATAGGTAGGAAGAAAATGGTGAGTGGAAGAGGAAAATCTGTAAGAGAACTGCACCAGAACCGGGCCCAGCATTTTACACCTGATTCTATAAAAAGTTCTTGTTTTCTTTTCTCTGATTGGACGGTTATCTTTCATCACTGTTCATTCTACTCCTCCTCAGTAACCACGGCAACGTGGTCTCCGATTGCTGCTTCAACGGAAACGGCCACTTCCTGTGCACGGCATCCTGGGATAAAACCCTGAAGCTGTGGGACCTGCAGGGCGGCGGCTTCCGCTCCCAGGGGGGGACGACGCTGCAGTGGGGCCATGAAGGCAGCGTGAGCCGCTGCGTCTTCTCCACTGACGGTGAGGTGTTCAGGGCCAGCGTCCGTCATGGTTTGTGTTTAAGCTCAGAGGAACCACAGGAGGAACCTGAATGAGATCAGAGCTTCTGCACAAACAGATGAGCAACTAACACTGAGAATGGAGGTTCTACTGAACCTCAGAGAAACCAGAAGATCCAGTTAGTCCTCCACTCAGCTGCCTGAATTAGACAGAAACCAACAATCTGACAGTTCTACCACCAATCTGAACCAGAACCAAGGCTTTAAAGATCCAGTTTGGAACTCCGCCTATAACTTAGTTTGTCGTTGCCGTTTGCCAGGTGACTTGCAGACGGTACCATGGTTTTTGGTGACACATTAATCTGAAGGAAGACAGAGACACATTTGGACCTCAAGACTGAATGAGCAAAGGTTGAAAGGTGAAAGATCCTGACTAACTGAGGTTTTTATGAGGTTCCAAACAAAGCATCCATTAGAACGTGATCTGATGTCTCAGATCGTCTTACTGACTCCTGACCCGAACTAAACTCCATTGACCCAGATAGCATCTCTGCTTTGTGCTGAAGAACTCACTGAGGTCCAAAGACCAACTGATTGTCTTTGCTCTTTTGAAAAGGTGGTCCTGATTTCGCAGTCACTTAAACATTAATCATCACACATTTTTCATGGTTTCCGTTCTTTAATCTCACATAACCCCCACAGGATCCCAGGGCGATGGGCGTGTTTAGCTCTGTATCCCAGCACATCATGGCAGATGAACTTTTAGATCACTGCTTGTTAGAGACAGTTTCCTGGAGTTTATCAGCACTTTGTCAATCAAGGTTTGGACAGCTCACCTTTCCTTTTCACCTTCTATTTAATGATGTAATGAGCATATTATTTTATTTTTTAAAACTCTCTGCACAACTAAAATCGACACTCAGTCGTCTGGTTGTGACTGATCTGCACATTTCATGACAGATTAAGTATCGCTGTCATGTAAGCTCTGGTCTGTCTGCTGTTTTGTTGTGTGGGACGTGTTTGGTCATCTATCTATAGCTATAGATGTTCAGGCTGGTCAGAATCCATCAGAACCAGAACAGGTCCTGTTTGGGCCTCCTGGACGGTCCGGTTCCTCACTCTTTGTTCTCTCCCCAGCTGCCCTGCTGGTGTCAGGCTCCTACGACGGCACCGTGGCTCTGTGGGATCTTTCCTCGCTCAGGAGGACTCTGGTCCTGAAGGTGATCAGAACCTCCTGGAATGTGTCCTACAAGGCTTAAGAGGTTCTGTTCATGTTCTGTTTGGTTCCAGGGCCACACTGACTGGGTGACGGACGTGTCTGTGGGTGCAGACAGGAAGCTGCTGGCCTCTTCCTCCAAGGTCTGCCGCTGACTTCCTGTTGTCTGTCATCAGTAAAGTTTTCAACCCCTGAACTTTTCCTCAACCAGTTCTTCTGTCTGGTGTTGGTCTGTGTTCACAAAAATGGGATGCTGTGACAATGTGAAGGGGTGTGAATACTTTAGTGTGACCCAGAATGATCCGGGTTCCTACCCTGGAGGTCCTCAAAACATTGACCTATTGTCCACATGGTTCTGTCATCATCCTGCAGGACGGAACAGTTCGGATCTGGGAAGTGGAGAACATGGAGGAGATGCAGAGGAGGCGTGCAGAGGGAGCAGGAGTTCAGGTCCTGAAGGTGAGGATGGCTGGACCTTCAGTACCTGACCTTCAGCGCAGGTTGATCGTCATGACGACTGTCTGTGTGTGTCTGCAGTGTGAAGAGTGTGGAAAGCCGTTTCCCGTATGCCAACCGATGACCTCAGATCTGCTGACGCGCTGCGTCTTCTGTCGCCTCGAAGCTCCGCCCAGATACCGCCCCCAGCCCCCCTGTGACTTCCTGTGAGGTCGGCTGGGAGGGGCTTAACTGCTATATGCTGCTGGAGTGAAGCCTTTCCCCGGTATCGCTGTGTCGCAACAGAACCGGACCAGAATCCTCCTGCTCCATGGGACAGCAGCAAGTTATGAATCTTCTGAGTATTGAAGAGTAGCTTACCTGGGCGAGTAGAACTAGTAGTTAGAAGCTGATCTGCTTATTAAAAGAAGCTCCTGAACTATTTTTGCTAAGATTCAGGACAAGCTTCAAACTGGGTGTCTTTCATGTTAGAGCCAGTTTAAAGTTGTTTTTTTAACATGTTGTTATATGTGTTTCTCTCTTATTCCATGCGTCACTCTCTGCAGGCTGCGCGTTTCTCAAGTCCGACTTCGCTTTGCTGCCATTCAAATACATCCGTCTATTTCCATCTTGTGAAAGGCAGGTTGGTTTATGGCCCAAAGATGTTGTGACCCAGTTTTGCCATGGTCCAACATCTTATGGTTGCTGGCCTGTGTTTGCCATCCTAGCTAAACATATAAGAATTAGCCTGACTTGCAGTAGTGTTTGGATTAGCTGTGTGTGGCTGCAAGGACGGCGCAGTGGGTACCAATCTGTTGCCTACAGAAGGTTCTGGGTTCAGTAGGAACCAAATCAGTTTTTTTTCCAAAACTGACATTCTCTCCTCAGGTCAAGAGTCTGGGTGTCATCTTTCACCTCCCAGATCAATAACCTTTACCGGTTCTGGTTATCTTCATCTACAGATTTTAATGTCTTCGTCGCTCCTTAGCTGCTGTTCATCAACTCCCACATTTATTCTGCAACTCTCATTCTGTTCATTTTATTCTAATCATCACATTTATGGGTGTTTTCATGATGATACTTTCTGACAATGAGTAGAACCGGGTCAGAGCGAACCGGGTCAGAGCGAACCGGGTCAGAGGGAACCGGGTCAGAGGGAACCGGGTCAGAGCGAACCGGGTCAGAGGGAACCGGGTCAGAGGGAACCGGGTCTGAGCGAACCGGGTCAGAGCGAACCGGGTCTGAGAGAACCGGGTCAGAGTGAACCGGGTCTGAGCGAACCGGGTCAGAGCGAACCGGGTCTGAGCGACCCGGGTCCGAGCGAACCCGGTCTGAGGGGACCGGGTCTGAGCGACCCGGGTCTGAGCGA